>VNKB01016151.1:0-48355 GCA_008042735.1 Drosophila leontia | reverse complement strand
AGTCATTTCCGACCCCATAAATCATATATATTCTTGATCAGCATCAACAGGCGAGTCTTTCTAGACATGCGCGGAAGAAAAAAAATTTCCACCATTTTTTTCAAAATTTGGTAAGGGGTTACATCGTTAAAATGGTCAAAAATTGGAAAAATTTTTGATTACTTAAAATTTCAAACAGAATATAAGGATTTGTTAACCTTATAAAAACAAACTCAAAACAGTTTTCCGAATTGAAATAAATGCATTTTTGGCATAGTTATCCATTTTAAATATTTGAAAATATTTTATATTCTACCCATTGTTTTCTTTTGTTTTTCTGTCATTGGTAAAATTAATTGTCTCTTAAACATCTCAAAGATTCTTCATTTTCTTTAGTGTTATTGTCCTGTTTCCATAATTTTCTTATAACTCTCTAAAATATCCGTAAATCATAGTTCAAATCCAAGTAAAGGATATCGGTTTAAAACATGTTTCGTTATATTATATTTCTATTAAATTTTCTTCTGGTGCTTTTCATTGAAGGAGACCGAGCCATTACCGCAATCGATGAGGACAATGTGAACCAAGTCAATACCGGCGAGTGGCTGTTGGTGCTGTGCTCCAAGCCCGAATTGGATTGCTTGAATCTCAAAGGAGTCCTTCACCGCATGCCGATCGCAAGCAGCGTGAGCCTGGGTTTTGGGGATCTCTCCACAGATGCCCCCTTGCGAGTGCGGATGTCTGCCTTTGAGCCATTGACACTATACCATGTGCTAGACGGAGAGTTCCGCAAATTGGACAGCAAGCAGGATATGTTCACCTTGAGCGAAATGATGCGTCTGCGCCTTTGGTCAGAGATTCCACCACTGAAGTTCTGGGCACACCCAACATCAAAATTCACAAATTTTTATATGTACTTGTACAAGGCAGAGGAAAAACTGCTAAGGTCTGGACGAGTTGGCTGGGCATTTACCGGCCTACTGGCCACCGTACTGGTGGTCACCAAACTCTTGTGGCGTCAAGTCCCCAGCATCTTGAATTATTTAAAGAGAGTAGGAAAACCTGGTCCCGGTTCTTCTCTTCCAATCCAGACCCAGATTGCTTCGTTGCCTCACATAATCGCAGAATAAGGCTACTGTATTAGTTAATACACTTTGTTAATGTTAAAATATAAATTTAACTTCACGAACTAAATAGGTAGGTGCTCCGCTAAAGGTTTCTTCTTCTGACCATCCAACGACCTGGATTATAAAGTCCCAAGTAGTGGCGACCTGATCGGAGAAGGAGCAGACTTTTTGCAACTGTCCAAGGTCTGAGCTTTAAAAGATCTCTGGTAGATCTTGCCGTCGGATTTTCGTGACACTTCCAGCTCTTCGAATAAGTTAATATCTTGTGTTCATTTATACAATTTTTAACTAGAAATTTGCACTAAAACCTATAAGAAATATGACCATCAGGCCTTCCTTTGCCATACACAAATTTCTGCACCTAAATCTGTAAAGTGAAAACCAAGAAGCTTGGGAAATTATGCAACTTATTGCAACATTTTGTTCTTGTAGCCAAGTCAACATTGGCTTAAAGTGGTCTTCATTTGGCTTTCCCAAGTCTTGTTTACTGACTCACGCCATTTTCAAGCTCAAAAGCTGTGCTTGATTCCAGGAAATCAGGAATCCTGGGCGAGAAGTAGACGAGCGGCAAACAGGGCAAGATGGCAAAGAGATGGCCAAGATGGTGAAGATGGTCAAGAGCAAACAGTGAGAGAGAGATCGGGCCGGGCAAACATACTTAAGCGCGGCGCAAAACAGCAGAAAACGAGCATTATGTAAATGTGTCTGGGTTTTGGGTCTACGATCTCAGGTCTCCGGTCTCCGTCATCGGATCTCTGGTTTTGAGCAAACAGAGCAGACTAGAAAGGGGCGAACCCATGGGCGGAAAGCCAAGAATGGCGAACGAAAGACTTCGGACACGAACTCGATCGCTGGGTGTGCGTGTGCTCTGGGTTCGATGATATCGGCACTGGGATTTTCCCGACGGCTAATTGCGCCCAAAGGATATTTGCGTGCGCATCCTGTGCAAACCAAACCGAGGCTGTCCTGCCCCATTTACCCTCCGTTATGTTTTCCTTTTTTCCTCCTTTTTTTTTTTTGCCGGCTGCCTGCTCGGCGTTCGCACTCTCGCGTGTTTGCTTTATGAGTTTACAACCTCAGCCTAATTGAGGCGGGGAAATTCGCTTAGGCGGCCATAAAATCGAATTGTTTGCAAACACACAAGCAGAAAGGATTGGCCATAAAGCGGCTACAATGCCGTGCGGTGAATATTTAGGGCAAGGACGCTCCCAGCGAAAGGGTTGATCGTGTCTATCGGTAGGTTGGCCTGCATTTCCGCGTACTCCTCCGGACGGATTCTTAATGAAATCGAGCGGCACCTTTAATGAATGACCAACCATGGGATATAGGTAGCCAGACATTCGTCACGGGTGCGACAACTACATGGCGATCCATTCGATTCACTTGTCTATCCGCCAGATACATTTCTCCATTAGCCAGCTCGCACAGCCTCCGTCTCGGCCTCCCCTCCATTTTCATGAGCGGGCATTTTATTGAGTTCCCTACTCTGTTGATTTTTCTCATTTACCCCGTCGAGTTGTTGCCGTTGTTGTAGCACAGACCTTAAACTAATGGCCATCGTTGGCCGGTGTTTGTCTTTCAGCGCCATAGAATAGCCCAACTCCATCGAGCGTGTTCCCAGCTCCCCCCCGATAAAGTCGATCCATTGACGAAGAAGCAGACTTTAAAAAATCAAAATAAAAAGAGAAGTCGCTGCAAGGTGCGCGTGATCTCGAAAATCATGAAAAAGCTATAAATAGTAGTTGCCGCATTTAGGCTCATAAATATGTTTTAAATATCCCCACAGTAAACTTTCAAAGCAACTAATTATATATATTTTAGGCTAAGCAACAGCTATTTGCTTTATATAATATCCTCTGAAATTAACACCCAAATTGAGGCAATAACGAAACAAATAATAAATATATTTTTAGATGTTCGTTTTTAGTTTATTTAAGGGTCTATAAACTATTCTAATTAGAGGTATCTTAAATACAGGTGAAGGAAAATAAAATAACAAAAATATTTATTAAAATATTGAAATATATAGTTAAGTCCAGAATACAACAGGATTATTATTATTTAAACAAAATCTGTTATGTTCAAAACTGTATTCTGGGCTTTACTATATTTCTATATTTCTTTGTTATATTTTGTATAAAAATCGATCAACTAAATCCATATTCAGTAGCTAAGTTATATTTTAAATCAATGAATAATATTCGACCCCCCAAAAATGCATTTAAATTTCAGATTTCTTGTATTATTTCATGTTTTCATTCAAAGTACAGTCTTCTATGACTAAACTATACTATATAAACGAGACTTTCAGCCATTCATCGTTCTAATTTTGATGGCGAATCTCGTCTGACCGAAACCTGTCACGCACCGCCCAAAAAAAAAAGCCCAGCAACTCCGCCCCGAGCCAACTCATATTTTGGCCACATACACAAATTGACGTACGCAGTCGTCAAATGTTTACAACTCGAAATACAGCTGAAAATTTAACCAGAAAAAAATATACAAAAAAAGGAAAGAGTGTTGGAACGGCAAACCCGTTTGAACTACAAACAGAGACCCCGTGGAAAAAAATACAAAGTTTTAATTGGTTGCGCACACAAATCACGAAACGAGCGTCTAAACAAATCAAAGCCATTCTGCGACGGACAGTGACTCCAGACTTTAGCCACACGGAGAGAAAATCATTTAAATACTATATTCACAAGTCAAAATGGGATCAAATGGAATGCTTTGTCATAATGGCTTAGGAAGATTTTCTATATTGTTTGAGGTTTTAAGAATAATTTGCATAATATTTAAACTCTTTTAATTATTCCCTAGCAACCTCTCTTTTATGATCAGTAATGCATCATTAATTTTTTAAATTATAAAATGCTTTTCCTTTCGTTTTTCAATATTTTCACCATTTAGTAAACGATACTTTTTCTCCGTGCATTGTTTGTGCTCGGCGGAAACACGTTTCACTTAATTTTTGGCGCATGCAAAGTTTGAACGATTATCCACGGGGCCTAAAAGGGTGACCACAGCCACAGGACTCCAGTTTCCAATCCCGCTAGGTGTGCTCGCCCTGAGCTATCCAACCCACCTGAAAAGCCCCCGGCCAAGGCTTCTTACCTGTGGCGGCCGCCGGTGCTGTTGCTTGGCGCAATGGCCGCGTCGCATAGGGACCCTCGCGAGAGGGAGAGAGATGCCTTGCCGCCGCTCTTACCTGTTAGAGGGCGTGGCCTCACCTGGCCTGACCGATCACCGGACGGGCCAGAGCGAGACGGCCATAGGAGCGGAAACCAGTTACTCTAGCCGGCCATCAGGGACAACAACAACTGACCAAAGACGAGGAATAGAGGCACCGAAAGCGCGGCTTGTGATGGTTGAAGAAATTAGCACCGATCGTCGATCATTAGCTCGGGAACGGTGGCAACGCAAACACACGATCGGCGGCAGCGCACAACTCGACGGAAAACTCGAATCGAATCGAAAAACTCAAAAAGCGAAACGAGACACAAGGGATAAACTCACGCGCTTCCTCTTCGCACCTTGAAAATCTCATCCATTCGAGAGTGGAATTGTTCTCAGATCCGCGACCAATTTAAGTGATCCTTTGAGACAGTTGTGAACGTAAAAGTGCGGGTTTTGGGAGTGTTTAAAGCTAAACTGAAATCTGAAAACTAATTAAAGCTGAGACCACGAGGAGCTCTTCCACTGGATTATATCGAGAACGCCGAATTGCGGCGGGGAAAAGGTTTCCAAATATGTAAGTTTAAAGTGGTAAGAGCCTAAGCTCTTAGTGTATTTGAGTTTGTTTTCTGTAAGAGTTATTCTGAAAACTAAATTAAATTACAAAATAGAATAAAAGATAGGGATTACTTAAAACACTTTAAATATATTTAAACAGTGTATATGAGAAAGTTGTAATCTATAAACTACTAACCACAAAATAAACCTTGTTAATCTAATACAAAGTTAAATTTGAATAATATTGTCCTGTACAATTTTGGCTTAAACTTTATCAAATGATATATATTTTATATATTTTCAACCCTATAAATTGTATTTCTGTCTGATCATTTATTGATCCATTATTTTTGTAAAAGGAAATTACCTTTACATAGTTACTGAACTTAAGGAACTCCATTCCAGGAAACGGCTATGGAAAATAGATCTAGATAAGACACAAAATATATTTTAAACAATTTAAACCTAAAATGTTATACAACTTTCTCATATCTTTCAACCTTAACCCTTTATCCCCAATTCCAAGTCAGGACTCTGAATACTGATGCAATCCCAAACTTGACCCCCAAACAGATGGCGCTCAAAGTGCCCGGCGTATTACCTTATATTCGATTCTCCGAATCAACTGCCCCGAGAGCTCATAAAATTCCTGTGTTTATATTCCCGTGTGACATATGACCATAAACGTAATCAAATAGCAAATTGGCAAACCTATTTAAACGAACGTGTGAAAATCAAATGCCGAATCCAAACACAACCACCAAACAGACACTTTTTGACACTCATCCAAAAAAAAAAAAATGAAAGAAGTGTTGACGGGCGGCCCGAAATCCAGCGGGCAAGTGACAAAAGCCCCCATTAACGATCCTAATAATACCTCTAATGACATAAAACAGCAGCAGCACCAGCAGCTGGTAAGGGGAGGAGGCGGGAGGAGCTATATCTCTGGCGGCCGTGGGCGTGGCACACGTTCACACGCAAATTAGTGGGGACATAAGAATTTCAACGTAGACATGGATTGCCAAAAAACAGCAAGCGACTTAGATCGGCCAATTACGACGCATGTGAAAATTATCCTATTAAATGCAAATCAAAGATTCCCATAAACGAACCGAAGGCACCCCGCCTCCGCCTCCGCCCCCGCATATATCGTTTAGTACTTGACAAATGCTTACTAATTAATTACAGTTTGTACAAAATTTTAGTATGCCCCTCATAAAGTGCGCCTATCACTGTGCCGTGCAGTGCAGAAAACAAAAGTGTGACAATCAGGCTCACCCACCCCCCTGGGAGAAGCAGTAGTCCCTTAACTATATTATCAAGGAGCTAAATTTTAAGGTGACAAAGGTCACGGGGGAGGTGGGGAAATAACTGTGAATCCCTGCCTTAATTTTGTATGCCTCAGAAACTGCTTACGCCTCTGCAGTGCCAGAAAATCTAAATTTGGTTTATTTTCATGCGAAGTGGTGTGTGAAATTTAGCAAATTCATTTTAATCGCCTCCAAGGGGCTACCACCACGAGTTGTCATCGAAGCCACCACCCGCTAGCATCCTGAGCAGGTGCGAAATATAATCCTTTTGAGCAAAGTGCGAAGTATGGCCCAGAAATCGATATACTTTACGAATCAATAATAATAATAATACACGTGCCAAGCCTGGAATTTGCGGTCGTTGCTTTATCACATTCGATTTAACAAGGGAATAAACAAAGTAAGGAATTTAAAAAAGTATACAACTTCAATATATTTGATTATTTAAATTTATTAATTTATTTTCGGTAGTTAAAAAAGAGGCTACAAGTATTAATATAAACAGCAAATTAAATGTGCCATATATATATTGTTTTTTGTTTGTTTCGGTATTTAAAAAGAGATAATAACTATTTATTAAAAGAAGAAACTAAGTATGCCACATATATTTGATTATTTGTCTCTATTAATTTAATTTCGTAATATAAAAAGGGGTTAAAAAGTATTAATTAAAAAAGGATAGCAAGTGCTTCATTTATTCTGGTAAATTGCACATTTGAGTTCACTCATTTAACTCAAAGTATAGTTATTTAAATAACAGTTTAAAATGCCGCAAATTAAAGAGATAAAAGTCCATTTAGTGTGCATCCATTTAAAGCATATTTAAGCCTAATGAAATGCCATCAAGCTACTTTAAAAATAAATTAAAGCAACATCTACGTAAGAAAAAAATCTAAATATATAGTATCTCCAAATCCCTCAATATTTTTCCATTCGCAACCATTAGTACGTGTTCGCATGTACTTTTTGTACTTCTATTTGAGTTCATAAGCGCCATATTACAAAAGGTTCGGTTCGATTTCGAATAGCGCGCATTTTTCATACGAAAAAAAATAAAAATAAAAAGAGAAAAAAAATCCCTCTCAAAGCGTCTGGGTAAATATCAAAGTCACGAAATGATTCAAAAATCAACAAAGACAACAACGAGGCGGATGGGGAAAGAGTCCAATGCAAACCCCAAACCCGTCATGGCTGCCATCAAAAGTCAAAGTATACTATACTATATGTATATACCCGTAGAAGCTGGCACACACACGCGCCCTCGGCTGAGGAGACAACATACAAAAACAGCTTTTCATTAAGCTTAGTGATGGAGCCAAAGCTGGGACACTGAGCTGCCGGGAGTGGTGGTGCTGCTGCTGGTGGAGCGGATCGATGTGGAACACAAACACGCCGTGCCGAGCTGTGCCCATGAGCGGCACCGTCATGAAGAGTGAATTTTTATGGTGTCGTCTATTGGGGACATGAGAAAAACCCGCCAAGAATTGCGTGAAAATTAGGATAATGCGGCGGGAAGCTGGGAAAACGGGAAAACGGAAACCTTTAAACATAAATAAACTGCCTTCGACTTGGATCTTGAAAGGGTTAGAATGCTTAAACTTTGAAAGTCAACTGATTGAAACAAATATGATGTGGGAAACTTTTAATTGGCTGCTAAAGAAACGGAAAAGATTAAAGGATAAATGCCTAGCTAATGTCTCAGTATATTAGACAAATAATATTTTGAAGAAACAAATATTAAACCAAGAAGTTTTATTATTTGATGTAATTTATGCAAAGTAAATAAGAGTCCCATTAAGGCTGTTAAACAATTTTAAATAATTCCTAAATGAAATTCTAATGTTATAATACCTCTCTAGACTTGATTGATTTGCTCTTTCAACTGGATTCCTCCCTAGAGAACACACTTTTGCTGATTGATTATTGTAGCAATTTTATGTGGTTACAGTCTCACCTAGAACCCCATAGAAACCTGTTCGCTTGACACCATCAAATTAAATGGTTGACAAATAAGAAAGACACCGAACCACATTCAGTTATGGCCATCTTTTATGATGGAAGATGGGCACCGAGATTTCCCATAAATCAAAATTGGATCCAAGAAGCAAGAACAATCAGCTGAAGGTATGTTGGGGTAACCATAAAAAAAAAGAGAGAAGGAAATCCTAGAGACGGCGGCACTTGGCCTCCAATTCGTGGCCCAATAAAAACAAACAAAACAATTAATACATTTTGTTAATTTATGATTACAAAACATTGCGAGAAACACTTTCAACGTGATGGCGGCAGGGGCTTCAGAATTTAGACATCATCCATAACCGGCACATCTAAAGGGGTTTCGGCATCGCAACGGCATCCATGTGACCCTGGCCCGACCCCGACGCAAAACCCAGAGAAAACAGAGGTGTTTGTTGCCGGGGCCATAAATAAAAAGGGTGCCCGTTGTTTATGGCCAGCCAGCATCTCAGCCGACTCAGACTCAGAGCCAGACTCTGAGCCTCAGCTTCGGTCTCTGCCTCAATCCCAATACCAATCCCAATCGCCGACAAGATCCCAGGCATGGCTAAAGTGTGCAATATAATTAAAAGCCGACAAGAGTGCTGGACGAGCATTCTTCTAATGCTCCTGGGACAGTGTTGTAAATGCATAAAGCCGACACTTCTTCGACCAGGCGGGTGAAATTGCTTTGATGTAATGCCAAGGCACACTGGCCAAGGCCTTGATTTCCCCAAAACATAAATTTTTTAAAAAATTAAAGCGGGAAGGAAACTATATTTAAGTAAAATAAAGGTGAGCAGAATAAAGAAAGTGATTACTTTGTGACCAGAAAACAATCAGAAACTTAATAAAGGATTTATTTAGAAGATATTTTTTTTAGGTAAATATCCCTGATAATATTCTGAGCATAAAAAATATAGAAATCTAAACTAAGGGTATTTATTAGTAGATAGTTTTTATAGGTAATATTCTGAGCATAAAAAATATAGAAATCTAAGCTATGGGTACTTATTACTAAATAGTTTTTGATAATTATTAAAATTCAATAAATGCAGTTCAAAAAACTCCATCAGGTTCTTAGAACACTGTGCCAAAAATGGGTGCTAAGACCATCATAAAAAAACTTGTTTAGTTAACAAAAAAGCTATACCATTCCTGTCAATAATCATTAACACTGATAAAATTATATTTAACTTATTTAAAAGCATCCTTTATATTATATCCCCTTGAAAATATTAAAAAAATCTTTGAAAATGAAAACTTTTATTTCTATAATAAAATAATTAAAATTCGTTAATAAAAAATTTCAATTTCATTTCTTTCTGCGCATTGCAGCTGACATGACCACATCGCACATCTTGTCCGCTGTGGATCCAACAACCGGACTCAGTGGCAATGTGTCGGGCGGCGGAGGAGGAGGTGGAGCTGGAGCTGGTGCTGCCAACGGAGGCAGTGGCTCGCCGCAGCATGTGACCCACAATGGACACGGACACGGACATGGCCACGGATTGGGTGGCGTGGTGGCGGTGGCTGCGGGCGGCAGTGTCAGCGCCTCCGGCAATGGCGGCCACCGGGTTGTGGGTGGTGCAAGCAGCCCCAGTGAACTGGATCGCAACCTGCGCGTCTCCCTAGACGACCGGGAGCTGTGGCTGCGTTTCCAGAATCTCACCAATGAGATGATCGTCACCAAGAATGGCAGGTAAGTGAGTCGACGGATTTTCTGGCGGAGGGAAGGAGGGGTTGTTTCACTTTGAAATTCGAATGTGTTAAATGGCGATGGCGGCGCATTTTGTTTTCCTATGCAAATTGGCAATGAGGTTTTGCGCTTTTGTTTTTTTGCTGCATTGCTTTTCCATGTTTTTCATCTCGCTGCTCATCGTTGGCAGGTCATAATGAAGCGTTAACGTTTCTCCAGTTCAGCCAAAAGATAAATACACTCGGGCAAAATAATATATAACTCGGGTAAATATTTAAATGCGATTAGAACGAAAACTTGTGTAAATATTGTAATTACAGCTAATTAAAAACTATTTCAAGACTTATTTATTAAGAAAAAATGTTGAATTTCAAGTGTTAATATCAAATTTAATTACAAAACTTTATATATGACTAAACATATTTTTTTTAAGAAACCCTAATACATGTAGAATTTTTTAAATATTTTTTTCTGCTTAAACCAAGCCCAAAATCGATCGAAATTTATATATTTTTCTTTGAGTGCACATCTACGTTTGTACGTGTATTTATTTACATGCGAGCATTTGTTGAAATAACTAAAAATATTTACCAATTTACGGGCATATGTATGGAGTGTATGTGTGTGTGTGCGCAAAACGCGCGTTTAGAACTTGGAACCGGGCCGAGAGTCGGGTCTGCTGGCCTGGTCAGGTGCTAATTAGCGTGGCCCGGCAACAGCCGCCATCTTGTACTAATTGTTGTGGAACAGAGCCCGCATGAGCGTTCCAATATTTGCCCGCAACGCAATCCCAAGACCCTCCAACCCTTCTCCTGGCCCCCAAGAGCTCTTTTCATATTCAGATTTCATTTCAAGTGGAACTCCGGCTTTTTGGGGGGGCTAAGGTCTGGGCCAAAGACAAAGGCAAACAAGCCATGGCTCTTGGGTCTGTTGTTTGTCCACTATTATGGATGCAAGGCGACTGTTATATAACAGTTACAATTGCTAATTGCGATCCCCGTTCTCTTTTTGTCATTACCTTTCAGGCGCATGTTTCCCGTGGTGAAGATCAGCGCCTCAGGTCTGGATCCCGCTGCCATGTATACGGTGCTGCTGGAGTTTGTCCAGGTGGACACACACCGATGGAAGTACGTCAACGGGGAGTGGGTAAGTTTGTAGCTAAGGAGACTGCTAGGTAGTGATCCGAAAAATATAAATGAAATTTTCTTGAAAGAATTAAGAACAGCATAATACCGATAACGTGTTAGACTTTAGCCCAAAAAATTCCTTTAACTGTAAATAATTCAATAAATTATTTTCTTTCTAAATTATATATCACAATGAATATATCGATTTCCCCCTTCAGAGTTCCCTTTATAATTCCTGTTTCATTATCCTTCTAGGTCCCTGGTGGCAAGGCCGAGGTTCCTCCCTCAAATCCCATCTATGTGCATCCCGAGTCTCCAAATTTCGGAGCCCATTGGATGAAGGAACCCATTTCCTTTGCCAAAGTTAAGCTCACCAACAAGACCAATGGCAATGGACAGGTGAGACTCCTCCCCCAAAACAAGAAACCTCTTATAACCCTACCCAATTCCCTTGCAGATAATGCTCAACTCTCTGCACAAGTACGAGCCGAGGGTGCATCTGGTGCGCGTGGGTTCCGAGCAGCGGCATGTGGTGACCTATCCCTTTCCGGAAACACAGTTCATTGCGGTGACAGCCTACCAAAACGAAGAGGTCACCTCGCTCAAGATCAAATACAATCCTTTTGCAAAGGCCTTCCTCGATGCCAAGGAGCGTCCGGACACGCTTTATCCACATGACACCCACTACGGCTGGCTAATACCTCCGCCCACGCACTACACCACCGCTGCTGCTGCTGCAGTGGCCGCTCCTCCACCGCTACCCATTGCACAGAGTCACGGCCTGGTAGGTTCCTGTCCCAGTGTGTCCTCCGCCGCGTCAGTTGGTTCATCTTCGAGTGCCACTTGTGATCGTTATGGACGTTCGCTTTCTGGACGCAGTGCGGCTCCCACTCGGAGCACTCCTTACAGTCGGCCAAGAGTGGTCTCCGGGTCGGGTTCCAATGGAAGTGTGGGCAATGCGTCCTCCACATCGCCGCAACCGCCTTCGGCACCGCAGACGCCGACCAGCCTGCACTCCTCGTCGACGGGTTCGGTGAGCACCAGTGTGAGCAGCAGTAGCGGCAGCACGGGTGGCATTGGATCCGCAGCCAGCGCCGGCTGCTTCAGCAGTTCCTACTCGCAGTCCGGCTTTATGCCGGTGGAGGCCAGTCCCACGGCCTCGGTGTTCTCGTATCCCAGCAGCTGGCAAAGCAATGGCAACTACTGGAATGCCACCAGTGTGCCAGGACCAATGCCCATGAATGTGTGCAGTGGCCGCAATATCTGTGAGTGGTGTCAACT
Organism: Drosophila leontia; assembly: GCA_008042735.1. Taxonomy (NCBI): domain Eukaryota; kingdom Metazoa; phylum Arthropoda; class Insecta; order Diptera; family Drosophilidae; genus Drosophila; species Drosophila leontia. The sequence continues at coordinate 36,105 of VNKB01016151.1, read as the reverse complement.
TAAACCCTATATTAGTTATTAATACTTTTAATTCATTTTTTCCGTACTGAAAAATTCATGAAATTTTATTGTTTCATTAATGACAACCCCCAAGAGGAGTAAGGCCACATGAAAAACCCCACATATTAACCCCTCTCAGCTTTCCACAACTCATTAAAGCTCTGTATAAATTTATTTATTTTCCATTAACTGGTGAAAGCTTTCCTATAACTCCGATAACTCGTGACTATATAGTCGGTAGTGATATATAGTTTTAATTGGTAAATTATCAACTGAAATATGAACATAATTTTATTGATTAATTAATGACAACGTCAAGTGGTTTAAACCACTAAAAAAATACCACTTATTAATCCCTTCTCTTCCCTTTCATCAGCCTCCCACAACTCTCCGTCTCCCACGAATGGATCACCCAGCTATACAACCTCCTCGCCCAGCTATACCATCCACCACCTAACGCCGCACAGTCACCAGTACAACATGGCCCAGACAGACATCTATGGCACAGGAGTGGGTGTTGGAGCCGGTGTAGGAGCGTCGGGATCTCCTCAGGCTGCATATGGAGCTGCAGCGCACCAGGTGTATCATCCCACGCCCACCTCACCCACCCACCAGCTGTACACGAATGCTGTGCTTAATGCTCCCTCGGCCTTGAGTTATCCCGCCAGTGGATGGCACAACGGTTCTGGGGCAGAGTATGGGCTGTACCAGAATGCAGCTGCCGCTTACTACCAGCCGGAGTACATTCCCCTGGAGATCGGGTAGGTTACTTTGGTGGGGAACTGTGCGCTCTTACCGCTAACGTAGCTATCAATGAATCCCGCCACCCGCCTTACAGTTACGCCGCCCACCCCCTGGAGCCTGTAGATGTTTCGAAGACGCTGGACGATCCGCAGGCCGCCATGTACAAGCCGAGCGAAGAACAGAGCTCGATTGTCACTTTGGAGTGTGCCAGTTCAGGCCTGAAGATAGCCCATAATGATATCAAGATCGAGACACCGACACTGGACCATTCGGTGGAGCGGGGAGCTGTTTCTGGAGCTGTACTGCCCACCGCTGTGGTAACCGGAGCAGCCACCGTAAGTGCCGACACCTGGACGCCCCTCACACCGCCCCAGAGCACGCTGCAGTGATTGGATGGGAAGGATCAGGCCTTCTTCCCCAGCCCTTAGACGCATGACCCCAATGGATGTTCGATCGTTTTAGACTTAAACCCTGTATGTTAGTAACGCTATTAGTAATGCACTCCCAAACGCAATATCGCACTTGTCTTACAATTATCTATATGCTGTACAACAATCTCCTATAAAGTTGTAATTAAATGGAAGTTAAATATCCTTATTAATTAGTAATATTGTCATAAAGATGAGCCTTTCATTATTTTTATGGAAGAATAATCAGGTGGGATTTATATTTAAAAGATAAAGTTTCCATTTCCAAATGAAGTTTCCCATTTATTTCCTTCATTTGTTAAATCAAATAGGAACAGTTTGTTGCCTTAAATTCCTAGTCACCACATTTTGAGAAAGCACACACAAATGCTAGATATTTTTTGTTTGCTGGCAAAGACACCACCATTTTAATACCCGAAAGCATTTCAAAAGTATCCTTTGGTATAGAATGTTGCTCTCTTGGCACAACTGACTGAATATTTACTGGGGAAAATATTTGTTCGTGCCAGTTTATTTCTGCGTGTTGCATGCAGGACCCTGGGGTCCTTGCACAGAGTGCAGCTATGTGCAACGCCACAGTAAAACAAAAGACTTTATCTGGGGTCAGAGGAGTGACTCTCTAGCTGTACTTGAAATGGCACCTATTAAACTTGAAATCGCCTTAACAATTACAGACAATAACGATGTGAGGGGGCTGGAGAGAGACCCGGACGGCCTCATTGTTGGATCCAAAGGAGTATTCAATTTAGTTTAAAAGTTTGCCCCATCCTGCGGGCCACTCGTCAGACAATGGAGAGCACTAGGCAGAGGGAGAGCCAAGCCAGTGCTCTAGGCGATCTCCAGGCGGCAATCTGCCAGGGCCAATCTAGCCGTGAGTCCGGAAAAAGCCTTGCTGATAATGAGTTTGGGTAAAACGCGTGTGTTGGCCTGGTTCAGTGCATTAGAAGGTGGAAAGTAATGGCCGGAGAGAGGGCTCAGGGCGGAAACAGCCGGACACCCGCAGTGCAGAAATAGTTCGAGCAATTAAAATTACACGGTAGAATCATTTGTGAAAGAATGCGAACTTTGTGGAAGGAGCTTCTGGCTTTTAGCAGGCACACAGAGCGAAATATTTGATAGAAAAGAAAGAAAATATACCTGAAAGTTAGGGAAGCCTAATGTATTTTTAATATATATTTAAATTCCCTCCTCCACCCACCTGATAATCCATTGAGTTGCCATAGCCCATGTGATTGCAGGAGCACGAACAGTGCTTGATATGCTGCTCCAGTTCGTCGTCTATAACCGTAGCGCCGGTGGTCAGGTGTCCGAGTCCGTCCTGGTGGAAATGGACGTGCTCCAGGTCCCAGTGTTCCCGCTGCCGATAACGAGCCTCCTTTGTCTGCTGTTCGACCAACTCGAGCTGATTTGCGGTCTGTTGATGCTGGAGGCTCTGATGTTGCTGCTGCTGCTGGGATTGCTGCGGATGCTGCTGCTGCTGCTGGTGTGCTTCCCCGGGCCAATCCAAGGAGGAGGATTTAAACATCCGCCGGCCCCCCGTCGTTGTGGATTGCATGTCGCGACCGGGACTGTTTTGGGGACTGTTATCGCTCTCTTGCGCTGTTAAGCTGCCCACTCGCAAGAGAGCAGCACTCCGCTCAAAGCTTTTGGAGGCCAGCTGCTGTTGCTGCTGGTGGAAAGCTTCGTACGCAACAGTTTCGTCCTCCTCGACATCGCTGACATTCTGGTAGCGCCGCATGGGCAGAGCGCCACCAGTTGCTCCGTTGCCAACTGCCGCCGCCGTGGGCGTCACAGTGACTGCCGAGCTGGCCGCACTGAGCATCAGGCGAAGGATTTCATTGGTGTCCTTTGAGGGTAGCGGCACACTGCAGGAACCGGTCTCCGCCTCCGAGACTTCTTGAGGCTCTGAGTTGACCTCATCGGAACCATTGGACTCCAGTTCGAGCTGTTGCTTCTGACGGGCACGTTGTCCCACTATCGAGGCCGCTGTGGAGTTTGCTCCATACTTCCAGTAGGTCTTTCCGGTGCCAGCGATCCGCTGAAGGTGACTGCCCGCCGCCTGCCGCTTGCGCTCCTGCAGCTGCTGGAGGTTCTTGAAGGCCTTGCGCACTGGCTGTGTGTGATGCAGTGTGGCACAGCGTCTCATGGGCGGCGGCGTATACACCGGGGACACACTGTAGCTGTGCGAGTGGCGTCCAGGCGACAGGGAGCCACTGGACTTGGCCCCTACCAAGCGGGCCTTGAGCTTTCGCCCAAAGCCAAGTCCGCTACTACTTCCGCCAGCAATGGCGCTTCCCGTTCGCGAGGAAAGCGAATGGGCGGAGAGGGACAGGGCGCGACTGAACCGCAAACCGGCTGACCTCTGCTGCTTGACGGCCATCAGCTGGCATTCGTCGATCGTCGGGAGCTTCAGCAGATGCGGATGTAGCTGGGCGTAGGTGAGCGTGGGCTTCCCAGTGGGGGCCGTCTCGGTGGTGGGATTGGGCAGCGGGTCGAAGAGATTCTTCTGGCTGAGTGCCAGGAACTCGCGCTGCTCCTCTTCCTCGAGCGCCTTCAGCGCCCGCAGGTCCCACTCCCCGGAAGACATTTTTACGTGATGCACTCAGCCACTGGTCATAGCTGCTTACTGGTTATTAATGATTGAGTCTACTTGATTTCAGGACACTTATAGCACTAGTGATGGGAAGGACACGTTTGTTCTTTAAGCAAATAAAAGGAGGGAGAAAAAGGAAGAATTTAATAAATTAATATAAATACAAGAATAAGTAAATTCAATTTAAATACCAGTTTAAATTCAGGCTTTTAATTAATTTAAATTTTAACCCTCAAAGCTATTGCTTTGAATTTTTGTTTTAAATTCTTTGAAAATGTTTTTTTAAATGATTATATGATTAAAACAATTAAATCACAAACTTAAAATTGCAGCAAATAAATTATAAAATATTTTGATAATAAAAATTCCTTTTTAATGACTAAAATGTCCTTGGTATATACCTCCCATCGCTGCTTCTATTTTAAAACTAATCTCATTTATTTTGTTGGCCACTTTTTAATTTCAATAAAAATATAAACAATAGACTAATACGCACAGTCCCGCCAAGTTTCCGTCACATTTTCAGTTATATCCTAAAGATAACGTTGTCACTCGAATACCGATGCCACGCGAGGCTGCCAGCGTACTGGACTCTGACTGGATGCGGTACCGTTACTTTATAACGGCTCTGGTAACAGCCGCAGCAACAGTTTCCGCAAAGGGTGCCCCACACGGCGGATGGTGGATGCTGTGGATCCTAAGTGACCTGCCCCAACAAAAAACTAAGGCAGTGGGTCGCCATGTTAACGGAATGTTAAGTAAGGTCCAGACAAAGTATATTTTACAACATCAAATTAAGCTCTAAATATTTTGATACGTAAATAAAAAATGTAATTGTTTAACCAAATAAATATTTGTTTATTTTTTTAATAATAAAACAACATTGTTTACTAATTCCAAAAGCCTTTTTGTTGCCAATTTACAATTAAAATAACATTTTACTAAAAAGAACTCTCAATAAAGCTTGTATAAATAAAATTATGGATTAAATTTCCTGATGATAAAATCAAAATTCTTCAATATTTTCAAATTAAGGATAGTTTTTATATTAATTTAGATATTATTAGTCTAATTGAGTTAAATTAAGTTATATATAGTTTATGATTAAGTTCTAATTATTAGAAACTAATCTTCAAAAGGGCTTTAATCATTATTATCGACCATCAAGGTTACCTGTATGTGGGTGCACATTACAAGATGGCTACCAACCTCTATTCGAAAATGAGTTTTCTTAAGCTTCAGCCAAAGGTGGGCCGCACAGGTGAGCCCGCAAGTGACAGGGCGGCAATGAAATATGCAGGTGCATTCATTTGGCATCCAAGGCAATTTCGCAGTCAGCAGGACAAGGCGCTGCCATTTTTGTTAACCTCAACTCTAAACTCTTAGCGCTGTTCAGGCCAACACTATAAGAAAAAGTAGGACTTAAAAATCTAGACAAAATAACTTAATAAATATATCATCAAAATTAATTACTTACAGTTACAGAAATAAAGTTTAAACAAATCTAAAGAACTTATAAAGCAAAAAAGATCTTAGATTTAAGAACTTTTCACCTATAGGATTGATTTTTTCCTAGTGTTGGCATTCCTTGCTACCTGACAGCGACACCAGTTAACGTTACAACGCATGGCCACATTTCTGCACACCTTCACCTGCGTACATATGTAAGCACTTGCACATGGCACATACATCCTGTGGAGTGCTCATCCTTCATCTTGATGTATGGCCATCAAGCATCGGACTGGATGAGTGCCGGGGAAGGGAAATGGAAAGAGGGGCGCCTGCACCGTTGCACTCCCCGAATGGTGTTAATGAAATTCAAGCTGGGTTCCAAAATTTGCATTGCCACATGATACGCAAATCATATGTAGCACACGAGGATAAGGGTTCCATTATTAATAAGATACGTGGAAAATATTTGGATTTCCTTGATTTTATTCATAAGGAATTGAATGTATCTAATTATAATGATTTTATAGGGTTTTTCATTTGTAATAAACAAAGTTATTGATTATTTGAATTTATAAGAACCAAACGCAATTCATAACCTTATATGAATGTTGCCAATAGCTCTACAATTAAATATTTTAAATCATAAAAAATACTACAGAGATTAGTTAAATGAAGCTAAAGTTTGTATATCCTTACAGGTCATATACGGAACAGGATCAAACAATTAAAAAATGTAACCTTACTTACTGAAGTACCCACATACATAGATGTCAGGCCATAATTTATCAGGGACATGCTCGACAGCCACGCCCATGTCCTTGTGTGTAATTCCCCGCCCCAAAGGATGTCAGAAGTCAAGATCGAAAACAATGAAGAGTTACAGCCAGCCGGCCCTTAGCAAGTCTGCGTTTAATTTCTTTTTCAGTGACATTGTGGAAAAGCGAACTGAAATCAAACAGACTCCTGCAGCTTGGCGAACTTTGGAACATCTGCTCGGCATGTTGTTTTAAGCAATACAAATCGAGCCCAAAAACTTATTGAATAGAATTTCAGTTTCGCTTACAGAAAACTTCATATTTCTGTTTTTTGTGTGCTCTGCTCCTCCTTCGCCACTCAAGAAATCCAGATGGGGTTTGGTATCCGGCTCTCAACTTTACCCCGTTCAATTTCTTTATAATTTTACCAGAAAATTTCCAAAACTTTAACAGCTTTACGAAATCGAATGGAAACAAGAAAGAAAGCTAACTTTGGCCAGCAAACCCTTGCAGGTATCATAACTAAGCCAAAAATGCATTAATTTCGATTCGGAAAGCAGTTTTGTGTTAGTTTTTATTAATTTAAGAAAACTGCATACCAAATTTAAAATTTTAAGAAATCAAAATTGTTGGCCATTTTTGCTAATTTTAATGATGTAACCCCTTATCAAATTTCGCAAAAATGGCCAAAAAATCAATTTCTTCCGGACAGATCTAGAAAGATTCCCCTGTTGATGCTGATCAAGAATATATATGGTTTATGGGGTCGGAAATTATTCCTTGACTTAGAAAAATATTATTTTGTATTATAAAATCGGATTTTTTATATTAAAAAACTTCTTGATTTTTTTTTAAATTAAAAACATCATAACTCCGCCAAAAAAGCATTAATTTTTAATCGGAAAACTGTTCTGTGCAAGATTTTCTACAGTTAATAAATCTGCATATTTCATTTAAAAATTTTGAAAATTCAATTTTTTATCAAAATCAAAAATTGTAATGATGTAACCCCTTATAAAATTTTGCAAAAATGGCCAAAAAATCGATTTCTTCCTGACATATCTAGAAAGATTCCCCTGTTGATGCTGATCAAGAATATATATACTTTATAGGGTCGGAAACGTCTCCTTCACTGCGTTGCAAACTTCTGACTGAAATTATAATACCCTGCAAGGGTATAAAAATAAGCAGCCTGTTTAATTCCAAAATAAAATAAGGTATTGAGCTTGTAGTTCAATAAAGAATTTTAAATTTATGAATAATATAAATTATATTTATAAATAAAACTAAATATAAAGAAAAATTGTGAATAAATTAATTCAATAAAAACTTTAAATTGAATACAATAGCCTCAGCTCAAAATGGAAGTAAAAACAATAGTAACAACCGAGATATCCCCACCAATTGGCCAAAAAGAGAGGAATGGGACACAATCAGAGAAAGTGGGATATTGGGGGCTTTCGGTCACAGACGAAAATGCTTGGCAGCCATCGCGTGGCGGTACCAAAATTCATTAAACATTTCCAAACTGCATATTTGTCATGGGCTCAAATGCGAGCCATTGCGACCCGCGGATGCAGTGGGCCCCCAGTGGACATCAGGATGTGTCGAAGCAGCTGCACCCATTCCCCAGAGTACACCCAAAATGCCCTGATTTATTGCCTCGATGCCATGCTGACATTTGGTTCGCAGCCAGCACCTTTCCAATGCATTCAATGCTATTCGATTGCCAGCAGAGGACTTAAAGTCAAGGGTATTTCTTGTTGATGTTCAATTCCAATAGGAAAATATTTCAAATAGGAAAATATGTTTTTTAAATGTTAATTAATGTTTAATATTTAATAAAAACATAATGGTTTTATTTTGGAAAATAACAATTCAGATAGCTGGGCCTAAATCGGCTTGTAGTCCAGCTTCGATTCTAGCTTTTTGTTGTCGGCTATTTTGCGAACCGCCTTCATAAAGTCCTCCTGGATGACATACTCACGATCCGAACGCAGGGCAAACAGCCCGGCCTCCGTGCAGATGTTCCGCAAATCGGCGCCGTTAAATAGGTCCGACAACTTGACCACCGCCTCGTAGTCAATCTCGCCGTGCTTGGCCAGCGGTTCTGCGTGTATCTTCAGGATCTCCATGCGCGACATCTCATTGGGCAGCGGTATCTCCAGCTTACGATCCAGTCGCCCAGGACGAAGGAGGGCCGGATCTAGGGTATCCGGCCGATTAGTGGCCATGATCATCTTCACCTGGCCAAGGGCATCAAAGCCGTCCATCTGGTTGAGCAGCTCCATCAGGGTGCGCTGGATCTCGCGATCCGCAGAAGTGCCCTCGGAGAAGCGTCGCCCCCCAATGGCGTCGATCTCGTCCATGAATATAATGCACGGTTGATGGTCACGGGCGTAGGCAAACATCTCGCGAATCAGACGCGCACTCTCCCCAATATACTTGTCCACAATGGCCGAGGACACCACCTTAAAGAACGGTGTTTCTGTCATACATTACTTGATTCCCACACCAAAAGCTTACCTTAAGGAAATTGGCGTCCATCTGTGAGGCGATGGCGCGGGCCAGGAGAGTTTTACCGGTGCCAGGTGGGCCGTAGAGCAGGCAGCCCTTGGGCGGATTGATGCCCACGCGCAGGAACAGCTCCGGATTGAGCAGCGGCAGCTCAATGACCTCGCGCAGCTCACGAATCTGCTCGCTCAGGCCTCCAATCTCTGAGTAGTTGACGTTTCCCGGATCCTCGTGCGTCATATTGTATACTAGGGGATCCACCTCGCGTGGCAAGTACCGCATAATGGTCAGCGTTGTCACATCGAGGGCCACTCGCGTGCCGGCCTTCAATTTGTCCTTGTTTATCTGCCGCCGACAACCGACCACGTAACGTGGCCCATTGGAGGCCTTCACTATGAAGTTATCCGGAGTCAGCTGCTTGAGGATCTCCCCCAGCATCTGGCCCACGCTCTGCAAGGCCTTCAGGTCCTCCTCGGATTTCTCGAACTGGGCATTGATGACCTTGAACTTGTCGCGCAGCGCCTTCAAGCGGGCCTCGATCTCGCGGTGCTCCAAGAGCTTGGTGCGGTAAGCGGTTAAAGCCTGCACGCGCTCGTCGTCCAGCGGGGGACGTGGCAGTTCCTGGGCGGCCATTGATATGGGCTTTTCTTATGTGTATTTAATTTTCGATGGGGACAACTCCGACTTGCTCCGAAATTGTGCAAACTCACTGTTACGATTTTGACGTTTGGCAAGTTTAAAGGACTTGAAGTCCTGTAATCGATACTAATATCGATATATCTATGTTGATTATAATAGTATATTTACACCGACCTGAGTTACCTATCGAAATCGAAATTAACGCAATAAAGCAGCCTGGTGTCAATAGGCCCTAAAATTATTCAATATAAACAAAAACATTTAAATGGATATAATATAATAAATAAATAAATTAAATAGTTTTATGGAATAAAAGAATTGGAGGGCGAAACAGAAACATACCGAAACGTGGGGAAATAAAATCACCTTCCAGTAACCTAGGATATTAGAAAATATATTATTTCCACTTCACACAGTACAGTTTATCACTGCCCTATTCACAAGTTTCAATATTTTCCCCGCTTTTTTTGTAGTATTGAAAAAAGTTATCGAAGCTCAAACGAAACCGTAAGAAATTCTTAATAAGAATCGATGTTGTCCCACCTCTAAAAAAAAAGCAAACGAAACAAGTGAAAAAGTGTTTTTTAAGTGTTTAAAGTGTTTTTAAAACGAACAAAAACGAAATATAGCATGTAATCAGGATGTATCAGGGGATATCAAAGATATAAATATGGATCTACGACTACGCTCGCAATTTATTCCGTCAAATCTCAAAATGTTTTGGAGTTTGCAAACTTCTAAGGTTGGCCCTTTTATTTTTAATTTTCATACTTATTCTACATATATTTTTTCTTTTTTATACTTGAATTATGTTTATTTATAGTATATTTTGTGTATATGTATGATTATTATTTAGTTTGGGTGGAAAGGTAAAAAAAGTAAGAAACTGTATGAAAGCTGCACAAACTGTACTTCAACAATGAAAACTGTACATTTATTCATTACGGTACATATCTTTCTTTGAATTTTTGCATCAGTTGATGAAAAGCTGCAAGGGAAAAGCTAACGAGGTATAAAGCTTTCAATAGCTTTTTGTAAGGAACTGTCCATGGGAACTTGGCTGTGTAGAAACTTACAGGTGGCGACATTCACTTATTTTTCAGATAGAATAGTGATAGTGCCCCTTATTGGACCTTATTGATGCATGCCCTGTAGGCGGTGCGGATGGATGTGCAGTTTTGGGTCACGGCATCGAAATACCCTTCGCCGCAACTGAGCAGTTCGCTTTCCTTATTGTCCAAGCACCTGTAGTAGTTGTGACACCCCTCTACTTCGGCAATCTCGTAGCCCTCAGTGCGTCCATCGCATCGATCCCAAGGACACTTCTGACTCTCCCGCGGCACACACTCCTGATGTTCCTGGCTGAAGAAGTAATCCGCGCCGCAGAATTGCCTGGTGGGTCGGGGGTCTGGTCCAACGGAGCCGACATCATGACAGTAGTAGTAACCACGGCAGGTAGCTCCATCCGCGACGAGCCTGTTCCTTAGAGGTACCTCTTGGGTGCCGCACACATTCTCCGGAACCGGATGATGCTCACAAGCCACATGCTTCAGGGCCAGACATTGCCTCGAGGCCGTGTCGTAGTACTTGCCGGGCTCGCAGGTGTTCGACACAAGATTATAGTTCTTGCAGGTAAAGAACTTGTTGCAGTTCTTTTCGTCACGGAATGGCACTCCCGTTGGCACCACGTCGCACATCTCGAACCTAGCTCCACAGGTTGTGATGGCCAGACACTTTTGCTGCTTTTGATCGAAGCTTAGGCCCCCATCGCATCTTCCGCTGGTACGCACTTTCTCCCTTTCACAATAATACCAGTTGGAGCAATTGAGGGTGTCACCCACATAGCCCTGCGTAGACGAACTGCACGGTGGGTTGCAGTAGGTGCTATCCAATGTCTTAGAACAGGCACCACTCTTTAGGTTGAAATAAGGAGTCTCAACGCCACAAACTCCTCCGTGGATGCTTATGGAGTTCCGGCAGACAATCCACTCGTTGCAACCGCCTGGCTTTCGTAGCTTTGTTCCATTTGCGAAAAAGCGGCAAATGTCCTCGGAGGAGCTCAAGTATTGGGTCTGACTGGTGAGATGTACCATCACCGCCAGCAGCAGGGCGGGAAGGACACAAGAGCTTGGATATCCTGAAATTATTTAAAGGAATATTAGTTTATTTTAGGAGAAAGAAGGAATAAAGGAATATTAGTCTGTATTTCAGGAGGTCGTTTAAACTGGATATTACCTGGCATTTGAAGTTTAGTTCTTTGGTAGCTAAGAAATGTTTAACTAACTAAGGCTTCAGCTCCCGCTTTTATACCACATTCTCTGCTAGATAAAGCAATTTTTATTCTCTTTTTTTTTTGGATCTTCATGTAAAACATTCACAACAGATAAGATTTGGTTCCGCAGTTCCCTAACCCAACATGGGTTTAATAAGCTTTTCTCCAGTTGAATGTCTCTTTAATTAAAGAAAAACAATGTCTCAATCAAGTGAAACTTTAGGTAGAAGAGAAAAGAGGTAAAGACAAAGCAAAGGTGAAGATTTGATACCTTTAAGTTCTGCAATAGCAATTTATTATGATTAATAAACTTTGAAATTAAATAAGCTGGCTTTGTTTTGCATTTAACATTTAACTTTTATGTTTATTATTTATTGTATTGTACAGCTAGATTTTAAGAAGATTAAATTGGCCAAACTCCCACTGAAATTAACTAAAAAATGAGATTGAAGTAGTTTAATTATTGCACCCTTTTATTTAAATTATTAATATCAAGCACAGGCATCGTACGATTTCTCAGCGTCCGTGCACGCCTGAGCTTTTACATCGAAGTACTGATTATCGGGGCAGACCATAGGATCTACCTCGCGGCCATTCTCGCACTTGTAGTAATGCTTGCATCCTGCATCCTCCGCCACTTCGTAGCCATCCTGCCGGCCATCGCACCGATCGTGAGCACACTTTTGGCTTTCGCGTGGCATGCAGGCCTGTCGCTCCTGGTTAAAGAAGTTGTCCGAGTCACACTGTTGGAAGATGGGATCCGGATCGGGAATACCGGAACCGAGATCCCGGCAGTAGTAGTAGCCCCGACAGGTGGCACCGTCCGCGACGAACTTGTTGCGCACGGCCAGCTTCTTGGTGCCGCACACGTTCTCCGGCAGCGGATGATTGTCGCAGACGACCAGCTTCTTATCGATGCATTTTCCCTGCTCAGCGCTGTAGTAAAGACCGGTAGCACAAACGTTTTCCGTTAGCTTGAAGGTACTCTTGGCGCAGGTGTAGTACATGTTGCAGTTTGCGGGGTCGCGGAAAGGCACGCCCGGTGGCACAATGTCGCACATATCGAACTTGGCTTCGCAGACGGTGTCCTTGGCCCAGACGCACTCCTTTTTTGTTTGATCGAAGTACTGGCCATTGGTACATTTTCCCTGACCCATTTCGGTCTTGCCATCACAATAATACCAATTGGCACAATTTAGGGTATTTCCAACATAACCGTTCGTGGATGCAGCACACGGGGTGCTGCAGTAGGTGGTGTCAACGCTTTTGTAGCAAGCCTTTTGTCCCAGATTGAAGTATGGCTTGGCCGCGGTGGTACAGGCTCCACCCTCGACGGTGGCAAAGTCTTTGCATTCTATCCATTCCGTGCAGCTGCCGGGCTTTCGCAGTTTCACTCCATTCGCGAAATCTCGGCAAATGTCCTCAGTGGTGTTCAGGTAATGGGTCAGCGCCTGGGTGCTCAATTTAACCATCGAGACCACCACCAAGGCATGCAGACACCACGAGCTTGAGAGTCCTGCAATGAGTTATCAATTAGTGTCTCCGTTTCAATCCAAAGAGTCCAGTTCGCTGGCAGTACCTCGCATTTCGGTATGGGTCCTCCTACACTTCGCTTTCAGTAAAATAGATACAACTAACTTTTTGCCAAAGTCACCGCGACATTTTATAGAATTCCCTCAACTCACTGATTTTCCCATTTCGATGACACTAATTTACTACATCCAAAGGAGATAAGATTCGGGGGGTTGTCAGATCAGATCAATTTAATTTCGTTGTGACGGTGTGACCAACATTATATCACAAAAGTCTACGGCTCTGTTTAAACTTTAAAATTAACAATGGTTTGGGTAAACAATCCATTTGTAAGCTTTGAATTATAATTTCCCAAATTAGTTTCAGCTTTCTAAAAAATGCAAGCCATATTTATATTTAAATTTTCTTTGAGGACTTAAAAAAATAAACCTTGTCCTTCAACTTTAAGTTATTTTACTTTGTATAGAGACTTTTGTCAGAGAGTGTTTGTATTTGGCCTTGAAATAATTGGACAACTTGTATTGTTAATTTAATCAGTTAAAATGTCCAATTTTAGTTTAACGACAATCTAAACACTCTTTCATTGGAATGGAAAAGGTCGTTATAAAAAAAAGAAATAAGAAATTTAATACATTTTATTATAAAATAGTTAACTATGATTTTTAAGCTCAAGAGTAAAATTATCCATTCTCAAGCAGATGTCTTTATAATTACAACGATTTCTCGCTAACAGTAGCCATATTATTTATAGCTTTTTGCCAAGATAAGAATACTATTAATTGTATATTATATGGCAAGCAATTACGCTAGAGTATGTCATGTCTGTTATTTATAGACCTGATAAAGGAACAAAATAAGACAATGTTAAGCTATTGGTGTATCAGTTGACATATTTTTTGTTGGGTTTTCCTAACTTTGTTTGTCGACTTCACTGAGATCACGCAAAGAACTTGAGAGTTTATTGTAGAGTTTATCATAAATCAAACGAAAAGGTTCTTTAGAGGCATTCTGTGACACTTTATGTCTCTGAAGCGATAACAAAATTATTTCCATTGATGACTAAGCGAATGCGGTTCACTTATTCCGATCGTAGCCGGTCAGATTCTCGTTTGCATTTCATTGGCTTCCCTTGGCAACTCGGTTGCCACTTGGCACTCATAACATGTTCATATACATTGCTTGCTTGGCTTTAAAGTTTAATCGAGTTTCTTGAAACGTTCACACATTTAATGTTTGTATTTTTTCGACACTCTGCTGATTGGTTCTTATCAAAAGCACTGATTTCGAATGGTGCTAGAGTTAAATAAGCGGGTGTCTCCTTGATATCTATGCACCAATCGATCTCAGTTCTTCGATTCGAACTGTCCTCGGTATGCACTCCCTCGAATCCTGCGATCCTGCCGCCGCTGATGTCACAATTGGACTGAGAGCCGTATTAACAACGATCGTTGACAAGGCGAGTGCCGTTGATGACTGCGTATAACACAGACGCGACCCCAGTTTAAATCTGAGAAACCTGTTACACCTGAGAAGATTTTTATAATAGACAGACGGCAGAGCCCGTACGCTCCCTGTCCCTTAAGATGAATGTGTGTTTGCGATGGCATATCCACTCATATTTCCGCTGGGCTGTCTTTTGTTGCCCCTTATGGCCTCCTACGAGCAGCCGTCTCCGGAGCGATGCGTACAATGTAATGGACACCGAAGAGTCTAAGCCTTTCCAACTCAAGTGCCTTTGCTGGGCCTTAGTACCCACAACTTTTGCTCTTCTTTCTTTCATTTAGGTTTCCATAAGTTTGGTAATTTAATTCAAGCGTACTTGCCTAGCATTTGAATAATTAGAATTGCATTGTCTTGGGTTTCATTCCAACTCGAGAGGCGACAAGCAGGAAGCCTCTCACCGCAGTAGTCTTGGACTTGCACTATATGCTTCTTCTGGTTCTTCTATACCAATAACAGTACTTGTCATGAACCGATTGCATTTCTGTGACAAATATCTATGTATCTGCCCAGGCCGGTTGAGTAGCCCAAGTGAAATGACAGGGAAAAGTAATTTTTGTCATTTAAAAAAAAGTACCTAAACTATGCACACATCTCTCATATAAATTGACAAGTTGGAAGCTATTTTTGGTGGTTTGTTTAACCGTTCTGAATGGGTTGGTTATCGGGATATTTGAATCGGCAAGATTGCATGCAATTCTAGGAATTATAGAAATTTATACATAGACACACCTCCGCTCTTCGATAGCGGCTAAAATAGGTGCGCTTGGCTACCACAATCCCGAAAAGTACATACCCTAAAAATCTAAATAATTGTAAATATAAAATTTAAAATAAAATGAAATAAAAAAGAAAGAATCACCACAATAAAATTTTAAAATATAAATAATAAAAGGTGAATTTAAGTATTTAAAAATATTAAATAAAGTTATATAGGGGTCAGTATTATTAATTAAATAATTTTATAGCAGACTTTCCCTGAAGAATTAATGGGTATTCAATTAATGTAAAGAGCTTCGTATTTCCTATAATTTTTCCACAACATCAATTGTGCTTTCGCTTAAAAATCCTTGGTGTTCATGGAGTATCCCATAGTCGAGCATTATCACTTGTGGCTCTGCTCCTGTATCGAGTGTATCCGCTTCAAAAGTACGCGACACTGCCACTTCAATTTGAGCGACAATAAACGTCATTTAATTTCAAGTGTTCAATAAAGCGATGCGAATGATTAGGCAGCTTGCGTGTTGTGCTTATCGGGGAGTGTGCGAGAGAAACATAAATTAAGCAGACGCCAGGGCGGTTGCGGCGCCAAAAACCCATTCAACAGTTGGGAATCCGCAAGACCTATGCCAAATTTTAGGAAAACTTTATGGGCAAGTGAGGGAGCCGGGCTTGATAAGGGCCTCAAGTCCCGCCCCGAGCCCAAGGCATACACACACCTAATTATTCTGGCGCAAAACAAATCAGTTGGTGA
This sequence comes from Drosophila leontia, assembly GCA_008042735.1. NCBI lineage: Eukaryota > Metazoa > Arthropoda > Insecta > Diptera > Drosophilidae > Drosophila > Drosophila leontia. The sequence goes on along the minus strand of VNKB01016151.1, from coordinate 20,201 downwards.
ACTAATCGACAGATTGATATGGTGATTGGTATTATCAGAAGATTGACTACTGATTTGGGGGCCACGAGGCACAGTTAAATGCTGCCACTCTGCCTGGTTAGCCACTTAGTCGTTTGCGAATTTTGAACCATTCGGAAGTCAATCAGACGACAATGCGCCGAACCGAATCCAGTGGTGAGTAAGCAAGGAGGAGCCAATCCCGGAATATGGTTTACTCTTACCCACTACGGAATATTCTAGCTCTTTGGGCGCTACTGCTGCTGGCCGGAGGTCTTCAAGTTGCGGTAGCCCAGTTGGCGGATGTCTGCATTTATGAGGAGGACGGCACTCGACTTCCTCTGGCCACGCACTGCTCTCGCTTTGTGGTTTGCCAAAGAGGCGAGGTGTCCATCATTGGTAGTTGCCCGCGAGGTCTTCACTTCAATCGTGAGCTTGGAGAATGCGACTTCCAGTGGAGAGCCAACTGCCTGGGGCTATCCTCCTTTGCCGGAGCAGATGACCAGTGTACGTGCGACTGCTGTGCCGATGAGTGCCAGGATCCCATAGATGAAGAAGAAGTAGATGAAACAACCACTGAGGACTGCGGTCCGGACACCACCACCAAGTCAACAGTTACTCCGAGTCCCCCAGATTCCACTGATCCCACAGAAGTCACCACAAATCCCGATGACACCACCAACTCCTCCAACACTACGCCAGCGAGTCCAGGCGTGGTACCCACATACTGCTCCAGTCCCCGTACCGACTGCGTCGCGGAGGAGAGTGGCGCATTGTTAGATATGCCCGGAATTTGCGTCAGGTTCATCCAATGCAGCAACGGATGCGTGAATGAAATGCCCTGTCCCAGTGGCCTGTACTTCAGCAAGGAGCTGGGTCGGTGTGATAACCCGGATAAAGTGGATTGTGAGATAACTGCTGATGCTGCGGGGGAGGTGGTGGGACCCTCCGGAATGGCATGCTCCAACGACACTAAGTGCAACAAGCAGCCCGATGGAACGATGTTTGCGGACCCCAATTCAAACGGATACTTTATTTGCCAATGTCAGTGTGCCATTGCGATGGAGTGTGATTCTCAGCTGGCTTTCAATCCGGCGGTGAATGTTTGTGACTGGCCTAAGGGAAACAACACTGAAACCGGCGGCGATGCAGGGGGCAGTGCCTCATCGGTTCTCTGTCCCAGTGGCCTTGTTTACAATGCAACCTCAGATCAGTGCGACTATCCTGAGGGCTATGTACCCGAGGTGCCCTGCAACAGCACCAGCACTGTGTGCAAGGGCCAGCCCGAGGGTGAGCTCTTCCAGGTGCCCGGCTCTTGCAATACGTTCTACAAGTGCAATTACAACTGCGCCGTGGAGCAATTGTGTCCCAACAATCTAATCTTCGACCCTGAAAATGAAATATGTGTCTACCCAGAGTATTATGAATGCGAATGGGAGTATACGCCGCCATCGGGTCCGAATGCTGGCCCCTCTGGCACATCCTGTGAGAGTAACGGTCGTTGCTTGGGCGAAAAGGAGGGTACTTTCCTGCCTTCAGAGACAAACTGTGGACGGTATGTGGTTTGCCAGTGCGAGTGTGAAGTCGAGATGGAGTGCTCAGATGGGTTGTACTGGGATCAAACTCAAAAGACCTGCAATTACCCCAATAAAGTCAATTGCACGCTCTAACTGACCTATTGTAGAATAAAGGAAATCATTATCAAAGCCATATCTTAGCTGTATTTATTAATGAAACTGGGGGCTAATAAATCATTATAATCAGCCAGCAGCTGCGGGTTATCGGTCAGCACGAGAGCTGTTATAAACACCTACTATTACCCAGAGAGGAAAGGGGTACATGGAGATATCTTCTTTTATGTGGGGCCTTCAGCAGCAGTGAGAGGTCTGCAACAAAACAATTTCCTTCTGCACTCAGGGAGTTTGCAGATTCTCCACTCACCAATGTTTTGGGTGGTATAAATAGTGACAATATCTTTTGCTTGTATAACTACTGTAAGAGTATGCTGATAACATCAATAATAATGCCCTACTATCACCGGCACATGCTCTGAAGCAGGAAAAGACATTTCATTATTTTAATTGCCGGTAAATATAAAAGCCGATATGGACCGAAGGCACATCAGTGAACGTTTGATATGCGGAGTGCCAAGATGGCCCAATTTAAAACTAAGCACTATGGTAAGCAACCAAAGTAAAGCACTGAATGAATGGATATTCACCCTAAATTTATAGTGGTTTCCCTGTGCCTGGCTCTTTCCCTTTTCGTGGGATCCCTGAATGCAGAGTGCTGTACGGATGGCGAGACAAAATGCGACCCGGATGATTGCACCAAGTATAGTGTGTGCTGCCATGGCGAATTTGTTTCCAAGTCTTGCATTGACGGAGAGTATTGGAACCCAGAGATTGGAGAATGCGACACTAACAATGGAGAGTGCTATCCGCCGAATTGTGAGGAGGGGGAGATCGAAGCCAATCCAGATGACTGCGCCGGGTATCTGGAATGCGTGAACGGAACCGTGGTAGAGCAGAGCTGTCCCGATGGATACTTCTTCAACGAGACTGAGTGCACTCGCGACACCTGTGGAGTTTGCGTCAACTGTACCGAGGGAAGCAAACAGCCAGAACCATCCGGTGACTGTACCAAGTACCTGCTTTGCTCCGGTGGAAAGTACGTAACTGTATCCTGTGATAGTGGCTATTACTGGAACATCACCTTGGGAGAGTGCCTAGAGGACAATGGCGAGTGCAACGGCAGTCCATCTTGCACAGAAGGAGAGTTAGAGTGGAATCCTTTGGACTGTGCTGGTTACCGGTTATGCTCCAACGGCAGCTTGGTGAACAAGACGTGCCCCGATGGTGCCTTCTTTGACAACAACATGCGTACTTGTGTTCCGGATACTAATGGAACCTGCGTCAACTGTACCGAGGGAAGCAAACAGCCAGAGCCATCCGGTGACTGTACCAAGTACCAAATTTGCGCGGGTGGAAAGTACGTTACCATGTCCTGTTCTGCCGGCGAGTATTGGAATAATAAAAGCAAGATCTGCGAGACGGACAACGGAGAGTGCAATGGCACCCCATCATGCACGGAGGGCGACAAGAAGGCAAATCCGTCGGATTGCGCCGGATACTTGCAGTGTGTGAACGGCAACTATGTTGCCATGAAGTGCTCTGCTACTGAGTTCTTCAACACAACACTGAATAAGTGTGTTGTCGACACAAATAACGTTTGCATCCCCAAGACCTGCGACCCTCAGTGCTGCGATCTTCCCAACAATTCGATGTGGCCCGTGGAGAAGAACTGCTCGGCCTTCTTCCAGTGCGTCAACGGCAAGTACGTTCAGCAGAGGTGCCCCAACAATCTGCAGTTCAACAACGTCACGGGAGATTGTGACTACCCTGAGAACGTCGACTGCGATGATGGAACTGCGCCGCCCAGCGGTCCCAGCGCCGGTCCCTCTGGAACCTACTGTGAGAGTCAAGGGCGCTGTGTTGGCCAGCGCGACGGAACCATGTTTGCTGGGGCCAACGCTTGCAGCTCTTCGTATATTGTCTGCCAGTGCGAGTGCGAGGTGGATTTCAGCTGTTCACCCGGACTCGTCTTCAATGAGCAGATCAAGACCTGCGATTGGGCGTCCAATTTAAAATGCTGAATATCTCAATAAATACGTCTTAAGCAGCGCAGATCGGTTTTTTCTTTCCAATGGGTACTTGTTTCGTGCGGACACATTAAATCTATTACTTCACAAGATATCAAAATGCGTTGACTTTTTATAAAACTAGCTATCGCTGACTTTCTGGGATTTAATTTAATTAATTTATTAATTAATTCGTATTGCTTATCTGTGTTAGTTTTTAGTAGATTAACTAATCTGCATGATTCATTTAAAATGTTTGCGAATTAAAATGTTTTGTCAAGTTTTGACCATTGTAAATATATATTTATTTTTTATAAAATTAAAAATATATTTATAATATATTTTATTATTAGATATTTACGATTTAAATGTTGAATCGAAATCGTATGACCTCAAGAAAATCTGACATATTTGCTCTTTTTTATACCCTTGCAGGGTATTATAATTTCAGTCAGAAGTTTGCAACGCAGTAAAGGAGACGTTTCCGACCCTATAAAGTATATATATTCTTAATCAGCATCAACAGGGGAGTCTTTCTAGATATGTCAGGAAGAAATCGATTTTTTGGCCATTTTTGCAAAATTTTATAAGGGGTTACATCATTAAAATTTGCAAAATTTTGATCAAAAATTTAATTTTAAAAATTTTTAAATGGAGTATGCAGATTTGTTAACTGTAGAATATCTTGCACAGAACAGTTTTCCGATTTAAAATTAATGCTCTTTTGGCCGAGTTATGATATTTTTAATTTAAAAAATAATCAAGAAGTTTTTTAAAATAAAAAATCAGATTTTATAATACAAAATAATATTTTTCTAAGTCAAGACATCATTTCCGACCCCATAAACCATATATATTCTTGATCAGCACCAACAGGGGAATCTTTCTAGACATGTCCGGAAGAAATCGATTTTTTGGCCATTTTTGCGAAATTTGATAAGGGGTTACATCATTAAAATTAGCAAAAATGGCCAAAAATTTTGATTTCCTAAAATTTTAAATTTGGTATGCAGTTTTTTTAAATTAATAAAAACTAACACAAAACTGCTTTCCGAATCTAAATTAATGCATTTTTGGATTAGTTATCATATATTTGAATTTTTACCTGCAAGGGTAGACAAACTTTGGCTGGCCAAAGTTAGCTTTCTTTCTTGTTTTAATTCTAAAGCCCTCGCTAAAGTGTTGCTCAACTTCAGAGTTTGGAAGACCTTTTTGTAAATGCCAATATATTTGTATATAGCTACATTTATAAACATATATACATGTATATTTAATCGTATATTGAAGAGTAACACAACAATAGAGGTTGAATAATATCCGACTTGTAATTATGGGGTTTGAATGGTTGAGTTACAACACACGAGCTTTGGGCCGGCGGCCATTCTTTTTGGACTTTGTTTTACTCTTGGTTTCCTTTTTCTTTACCTGGCAGTTGGCAATCTTGGGATAGTCACAGCGCGAGGAAGCGACATTGAAATGCAAACCCACGGGACAGTCCATGACCAGAAACATCATATTGCTGCAGAGGAGAAACTTGCCGCAATCGCTCTGATGTGCAGCGAGGGAGTTCTCCTTATCTTCTGGGCACAGTCCCCCCGTGACGGCAGGCTTGTCCAGCATATTGATATCCTGACCACCGGCGGAACACTTGGCTTCCGATGCCTTCATACAAATTCTTCGCGTTGGACTAAAGTGCTGTTGGGCAGGACAAGACCGAAGACGAGGCTTTTTCGATTTGCACACATAGTATTCCCCACACGATCCCTTTTTGATCAGCATTACGCCATCCTTTTTACCCAAGCACATTTTTTGGGATGTATCCGAAAGTTCTGTCTCCTGGATTACAGGTGGCTTTGTAGGCTTAACCGTTACTGGAGCATCAGTTTGGTATGTCTCCTCAGAGTCCTCCTCACTATCTGAGCTCGATTCGTCGCTGCTTTTGTTATCCTTAGCATCAAAGATGCATTCCACCTTGTCGGCCGCATCGCAGTGCAAAGTTATTGGATTGAATAAGGTACCAGGGTCGCAGGATCCAACCACTGCTTTTCCATCTGCACACACATAGTATCCGGAACAAGTGCCAAAAATGGGCAAGAGTCCGCCGTTTTTACCATCGCAAATGGATGTTTTGAAAGCAAATCCATCCTGTAAAAGGAAGCTTTAATAAGTCGGATAATATGGCAAGGCTCCTTTTTACATACTTGAGACAGAGCCAGTGTTCTTTCTTGGAGTGTACAAATCGCCAAGAGCAGTCCGAAAAGCTTCATATTGTCGCTATCGAGTCTTTAATCGAACTGAAACTTTCCATTCATTGAACGCCGTTTTTATAGACTATCAATGATGGGAAATTTGCATGATTTGCCAATATGTAAAGTGTTCAACATTTGATTGTATCGTTCGGATGTGATAGGTGCTCGAGTACGAGTACTATCTACATTTTCTTACTGGGAATTGATAAGGGTTCATATAAAACATATGTAAGGTTTGATAAAAACATGACAATGTATATGTATTTAGTGGGAAATATCTGCACACAGACCAAGGTTCAAGATCTCTTGGGGTGGAACAGGGAAAATCTCAAATTTGAAATAATATTTTATTATTTTTATTTATTATTTATTACTAATAATTTATTATAAAAAATAATTCAGTATTATCTAAAAAAATCATAAAGTTAAATGCCTTGAAGGGATGTTGGTTCACTTTATTTGCGAAGCCTAAAAGTAGGTGAGACTATATCGAGTTTTTTGCGTTGTCTTGAGAAGGAATGCTTATAGGTGTCACCTAGTTGTACTTTTCTGATATCTCACTGAACCTAATTGGAAAGAAAACGAGGCAGATTATCATGGTTCTTTATTAATAAACTTATTGTCTATTTCCTTGTTGTGCCGTTTTTTCTCAGAGCTTCTAGTCATGTGTTATCAATGTGTATTAGTCATTATCAATGAAGAAGAACCACTAAACGTTGGTTGAGAATGGCAGGCACTTATCAAATATTTGTGCTTAAGAATTACCAAAAAATGTAGTAAGAGCTCAGTTAATTCCAGACCGTAGAACCATCAGCACACGCGTTTATTTCAAAAGTTAATAAATATTTAAAAAGAATTTCCTTGTGGGCAATAAACAATGACAATGCCAGGTAAACACTTACAGTTTTCGATAAATTATAAAAAGCGAGTAAAATGTATTTTTTTATACTTAGCCTGGAAGTACTTCCTTTTCATTGGTTGGCTTTTGGCAACAACTTTGGGCGACTCTCTCGATATGGATTCCTCTTTTTGTTCCACCTTATCGAATGGATATTATGAATATCCCTACGACTGCGGGGCTTATATTTGGTGCAATGATTCCTGTGCTGATTTGGAGTACTGCCCCGATGGAAAACTCTTCAACAGTCCCCTGCACATATGCGATACACCAGAAGCTGTGAAATGCACTCCTTTGCCAAACCCCGCAAATCCTTGTAAGGATGAGACCAATCATACCATACTTCCTTCTGCTTTAAGCTGTAGCGAGTTTATCGTGTGCTTAAATGGACAAAGTGAAGAAAAACAATGTCCAGGAGAACTGCTTTTCAATTCGGATTTAAAAATTTGCGATTTTAAAGATAATGTCGTGTGTTTTGGTGATCAAACTACCCAAGATGGACATGAAACAACAACAACTACCGAAGAACCCTTCACAGAGTGTGAGGGCCAAAAGCAAGGAGCTATGTTTCCAGACATTCGAAATTGTCAGCAATATTATTACTGCTGGGGCAACGACTCGTACAGTATTTTTCCATGCCCCGTTGACAATTGGTTTAATCCAAACACTGGCAACTGCGGGCCTGATATCTCGCCGGAAGCGTGTCACGAAGTTGTTACCACCAGCTCACCTTTGACAACTGTTGCAACCACAACAACTGTAAGTGACAAGGAGAATCCTTGCGCAGATCAGGAACTGGGAGCTAGCTTTCCTTTGCAATCCGACTGCCAGCAATACCTGCTTTGCCTTGGTGGCGGTAAATCAACGACTGCCAAGTGTCCTGTTAATGCCTGGTTCGATCCAGATACCGGTGACTGTGGGCCAAATGTATCACCTACCGCTTGCCTTGATGCCTCCACTACTAGCACCACCGTAACCACAACAAAGAGTTCGCAGGATGTTTGTGCGGATCAGGAACTAGGCGCTTCCTATCCTTTAGTAACGAATTGTCAGCAATATATACTATGCATGGGAGACGGAAAGTCCACGGTGGCCAATTGTATATACAATGGCTTTTATGATCCTCAAACCGGCAATTGCGGTCCCGAAGTGTCACCAACGGCGTGCAAGGAAACTGAAGTTTCCACTGAATCGTCGACAAGTGAAGCTTCCACCACGCCCTCCACAACGCCTTCTCCCACAACACATTTACCCATAATATCAACCACTGTACCTATAGATACAACTACTAATCCGGCGGATATTTTGGGAATATGTTCTGGTCATGGCGAGGATTACTATGCCACCTATCCCGATGAATGCAGCAAGTACATAGCCTGCGCTCAACCTGTGCCAATAGCGTTTTACTGCCCGCAAAGCTTGTTCTTCAACGAGGCTCTTCAGAAATGTGTAGAGTGGGAGTCGAGTGACTGTCCTAAAGGAGAAACCACAACTCTATCGCCAGGACAAACGACACCAGCCCCGGAGGCTTCGGTCTGCTTTAATTATTCCGGCCAAAACTTGCCATATCTAGATAATTGCCAATGGTTTATACGCTGTGTAGACGACACCTCTTACATGATGGGTATTTGCAGTTTGGGAGAGTTTTTCGATCCACTGACTGGAGAATGTGGTTCAGATGTTTCATCAGATGCTTGTCGCGAAAGTTACAATACTACTACCTCTACCACATCAGTTACAGATACCACTGAGAGCTCAACAACAACGGTTACCCCAAGTACTCCCGGCACAGAAACCCATCCTTGTGAGGGCGTGCCAAATGGAAAGCTAGTTCCCTATCCGGATGATTGCACCAAGTTTATAGCCTGTGTTCAACCTTACCCTCTGGTCTATGACTGTGTAGTTGGTCAGGAGTTTAGCGCCGCCCTAGAAAGATGTATGGCTCCGTGGTATGCAAATTGCTCTATTATTCTTACGACTACACAAACACCTTTGACATCAACCACTGAAGCTGAAGATACACCCTTGCCTAACAGCTTTTGTGAAGATAAAATCGAAGGGACTCTGGTTCCTTATCCCAACAACTGCAGCAAGTATATAGTGTGTCAAGAACCTATTCCAGTTGGTTTTGCCTGTCCAGAAAATGAAGAATTCAGTCCCATTGATTTTATTTGCATGGATGCGCAGCTAGCTAAATGTAATCCCACAGGATATCGCCTTCATTCACCTGATCTTGGGTTTTTCAGTCGTGTTTTTAAAGCGATTTCAAGCTTTTCTTTTGATTTTTAATGCAATGTAACTTTATTTAAATACACAAAATAATACAAAAATACAAATGAATATTCAAGAGTTAAAACCATTGGAGTTTTACTGGCAGCCAGCGCTGGATACACTGCAGGATTGTGTGATGGGAGTCCAATACAAGTTACCGGGACAGGTAAGCACTGTTGCAGTTGGTCCGCAATTGATAAACTTGTGACAGTCGCCAGGATATGGAATGTAGGCATTGGTCAAACTATTCCCGCACAAAGCATTTGGATCAATTGGCAGAGGAGCCGCCATAGTCCCATCATACGGAGGTGGAGTAGCAGCAGGACCATTTGGCCACATGGGAGGTACAGGACTTACAGGTGGAAATGACGGAACTGGAATTACGACTCCGCAGTTGGAAAATTGAGGAGCTACACAGCTCTGATATTGGTCACTCCATTGAAGGTCATCTTCACAGCGAAGAACTCTAGTTACATAGAAGCGACTACAGTCGCCGGGAAAAGAGCTATATTGCACTGAAGGAACAGGATTAAAGGGATTAATTGGATTGGCAGGCTCATCGGACTGGCAGTTGGAGTACTCCTTGTAGTCGCAGCGGTAGGTCAACTGGCTCCAGTACAAGTTAGCCGGACACTGATGCTCATAGGCCTGTCCATTCTGGCAGGTGTAGTACTTGCGGCAGTCGTTGGCGTAAGGCAGCATTACCACATGATTGGGATCGTCCGGCAGTGGGCATTTTTGAATGGGCGTGGCAGGCTATTACAAAGGATTTGCTTATAGTTAAGACCTTAGGATATTCAAGGGATAACTTACTATCACAGAGTACTGCTGGCACTTAACAATGGACAAGACAGCCATTAAAGCCAAGAGAATAAAAGCTGATCCTCGCAACACTTGAATTATAATAATTATAATTAATTCTACAGGATTTTTCTTTTTTAAAATTCTTACTTTTGATAGCGTCCAGAGAAGAGCTCGTTGTAAAAGTGATTGTTCTACACAGTCTTGAACTTCGCTTTTTATACTCAGTTTATTTCAAGTTTTGTTATCGCCATAAAGTACTACTTGGGTTTTATTTATCGAATAAATGTCTTCGCGAACAAATAAACTTTGAGCCTTTATTCTAGGTAATTCCCTGATTGATAATCTAAACAAAGATTATTTTAATGCCAATGTTTATCCATCACTCAATGTTAAGTTCTTCACAGTAGCCATTTCATCTTCAGGTTGAATAATATTAGTGTATTATTGAAATACTTCACAATGTAGAAATCTTGGTTTTTTAATCATAAATATATTTAAAAAATTAATATTTAATTAAGAGCTTGATATTAAAACCACTTGACCGGACAATATAATATTTTCAAGGGCAAATCAGATACAGAAAGTCAATAATCGGTATCAATATGTCAATAATTTTGAGGGATTACCAGGGGTTTATAAATACCTGACAATTGCAGAGTTTCTTTCAGATGATCAGAGTCTTTACATTAAAAAGTATACCAAAATACCTTTAAGGAAAAGTATCAGTTATAGTTTCCACCTAATACCTAATACTTTTTTATTAGTGCTTCTCCGAATTTCCCTGTATCTATTTTGTTGTGGAATCTCCATGGCGCAGGCTGTATTAAAGCTGCCTTATCCCAACGACTGTCAGCGGTATTACGAAAAGTCCTTCATGAGCTGTCCCCCGAATTTTCAATGGAATGACCTACTCAAGCGATGTGATATACAAACGCTCGGTGGCTGTGTTTTCAACGATTCTCCACTGGATTCTACATCTCCACCAGTCACCGAAGCTATGAGCTTAACCGCCATTTGTGACAATAAGCTCGGCCAGGTGATACCATACCCAGGTGACTGCACCCGCTTTATTCACTGCGATTACCTGCCCTTCGTGAAGACGTGTCCGCAATATCTGTTCTGGAACTCTCTCCTACTCACCTGTGACAAGATTTGCGTTTAGGAAAAGATTTTCTATGTTTTGGTTTGTGGTTTGTTATTAAATATTAATTACAGTTTGCAAAACGTACAAATTATTCAAAGAATGGCAGTGAAAATCTAAAATTATTTGCGAAAAACACTTAAATGCTTATAAACACGCTGCATCAAAATACAAATAGGTGTTTGTTTGTAGATGGTTAAGCTGTTCTACAAATTGAGCCCCTTTGGAACTGATCTACTATAATATGGGTGGGTTGGCGTGTTCAAGGTCTGTGGCATCATCTGCTCCTTTAGCACTTGCCATTGGCCGGTGCCTTTGGACGGCAGATTTTGCTCCTTCCGTTCGCACCATAAACAATGTTGCACGAGAAGGTGAAGTACCCGCACGTCGATGACTTGGTGTAGTACGTCGACTGGAAGTTCTTGTTCTCCTGCGGCGGGTTCTTGCTGTTGTCCATGCTGCCAGTCACCGACTTGGTTACAGTGACATAGCTGTCTGGAGCACGTTGTGTAGGCTTGTCGCCCCGAATAGGGCCCTCGCCATCAGTGTCAGCAGTGATTTCAACCTTGTTGGTGGGGTGCAGCTCCAGGGCCTTGGTGTGGAACTTCTTTTGCACATTGACAGTGCCTCGGAATCCTGGAGGAATGGCCTCAGTTGTGGATGGTACGGTGTAGGTATTGACCTTGCCGTTCTGCTTCTGGACGATTTGGTACTTATCACCTGCCGCTGGTGCCACCACAGCCTTTTGTGTCTGCGTGGGTGAGGACTGTGTGTAGGCCTGTGGCTCTGGTGTGGCCTCTGGCTTGACTATGTTCGCCGGCTTGGGGCTTTCCTCCAACTTGACCGGCTTTTCGTTGTAGTACTCATCTTCATCATACTCATCCGCCTCGTTTTCGTCCTCGTCTTCGTACTGCGACGGCTCTGCCGGTTCCTGCTTATCATCCTTGACGGTTTCTTCCTTGGGTTTTGTGGACTTGAGCTGCAGCTCGGGGAGTCGTTCGGATTCGTCAGTGAGGGCTGGGCCGCTATAGACGGCATCAGCACGATCAGTAACACTAAAAATGGGATTTAAAATCCATTATTTTCCTTATTTAAATTCCTCCTTTTGATTTACTCACGCATTGCCATTGTTGCCAAACTGACTGATGGTGTTAAAAAGTTCTCGGTTTTGTTCCCTGTAAGAAGCCACTTGCTCCTTGGTTCCCGATGCGGACTGTGCCGCTCCATGGTAGGAAACTCCAAAACTGCAATTTAAACCAGATTAATAAATCCCTATAAGAGTCCTTGCTTTATTAAGTTACCTGGATGTTCCATGAATCTGTGAGCTACTCTGACTAGAGTGGGCACCGGACGAGGATGAAGCCTGGCCGCCACCGTTAGCAGCCGGCGGATTAGCTTCTTGACCGGGACGGAACCCAATCTGAGCTTGGGAAGACGTTTGGCCAGGTCCGCTTGATTGGGCATCGGCGAGGCCACCCTTGTCGTTAGCATGCACTTCGCTTTGGCTCTGTTGGATAATACCTCCGCTCTGCGAGGAGGCCTTGGTGCCGCCATCCTTGCCTACCTGCACCTGCGCTTGCGACTGGGCGGGACCGCCTGAGCCCTGCGACTGGCTTACCGCTCCATCCGCGTTTCCTGTCACCTGAGCACTGGCCGCTCGATCCGCATCCGATGTCATAGCACTGGCGCTGAAGGTGCCGCCAGAGCTGTAGGTGCCAGATACCTGGGTCTTGGCTGTTCCGCCGTTCTTCTTGCCTTGAGCACTGGCGGAGGCCTGTCCATCTCCAATGGTCGATTCTGCTTGGGAGAAGGCGTCGTCAACTCCCACGACACCAGAAGCACCAGGAACACCTGCAAGTAATTAATAAAAACCTGGCCAAGACTTTCAAGATGCTCCAGCTTACCAACGCCACCTCCAACGCCACCAGCTCCGCCGGTGCCAGGAGCCCCACCTGTTCCAACTGTATAACGTCCCGGTGCTCCAATTTGACTGCCGCCACTAGGCAGTACCGCTTGTCCTCCTGTCTGCGGTCCGTAACCAGGTTGACCTGTACCGAGGCCTCCCGTACCGGGCGCACCCGGCTGACTGCCGTAACCTCCAGGTTGTCCGCCAGCGCCTCCTCTCTGACCATCCGCTCCTGGTTGGGATCCGTAACCAGGCTGTCCGCCACCGATTCCTGTCTGTCCACCAACTCCTGGTTGCGCTCCGTATCCGGGCTGTCCTCCTCCGATTCCTGTCTGGCCACCAACTCCTGGCTGCGCTCCGTATCCGGGCTGTCCTCCTCCGATTCCTGTCTGGCCACCAACTCCTGGTTGGACTCCATAGCCGGGAGTTCCGTATCCTGGTTGTCCGCCGGCGGTTCCTGTCTGTCCACCAGCTCCTGGCTGCGCTCCGTATCCGGGCTGTCCCCCTCCGATTCCTGTCTGACCACCAACTCCTGGTTGCGCTCCATAGCCGGGAGTTCCGTATCCTGGTTGTCCGCCAGCGGTTCCTGTCTGTCCACCAACTCCTGGCTGCGCTCCGTATCCGGGCTGTCCTCCTCCGATTCCTGTCTGTCCACCAACTCCTGGCTGCGCTCCGTATCCGGGCTGTCCTCCTCCGATTCCTGTCTGGCCACCAACTCCTGGTTGGGCTCCATAGCCGGGAGTTCCGTATCCTGGTTGTCCGCCAGCGGATCCTGTCTGTCCACCAACTCCTGGCTGCGCTCCGTATCCGGGCTGTCCTCCTCCGATTCCTGTCTGACCACCAACTCCAGGTTGGGCTCCATAGCCGGGAGTTCCGTATCCTGGTTGTCCGCCAGCGGTTCCTGTCTGTCCACCAACTCCTGGCTGCGCTCCGTATCCGGGCTGTCCTCCTCCGATTCCTGTCTGACCACCAACTCCAGGTTGGGCTCCATAGCCGGGAGTTCCGTATCCTGGTTGTCCGCCAGCGGTTCCAGTGTGTCCACCAATTCCTGGCAGCGCTCCGTAACCGGGCTGTCCTCCTCCGATTCCTGTCTGACCACCAACTCCTGGCTGCGCTCCGTATCCGGGCTGTCCTCCTCCGATTCCTGTCTGGCCACCAACTCCTGGTTGGACTCCATAGCCGGGAGTTCCGTATCCTGGTTGTCCGCCAGCGGTTCCTGTCTGTCCACCAACTCCTGGCTGCGCTCCGTATCCGGGCTGTCCTCCTCCGATTCCTGTCTGGCCACCAGCTCCTGGCTGCGATCCGTATCCGGGCTGTCCTCCTCCGATTCCTGTCTGACCACCAACTCCTGGTTGGATTCCATAGCCGGGAGTTCCGTATCCTGGTTGTCCGCCGGCGGTTCCTGTCTGTCCACCAACTCCTGGCTGCGCTCCGTATCCGGGCTGTCCTCCTCCGATTCCTGTCTGGCCACCAACTCCTGGCTGAGCTCCGTATCCGGGCTGTCCTCCTCCGATTCCTGTCTGACCACCAGCTCCTGGCTGCGCTCCGTATCCGGGCTGTCCTCCTCCGATTCCTGTCTGGCCGCCAACTCCTGGTTGGACTCCATAGCCCGGAGTTCCGTATCCTGGTTGTCCGCCAGCGGTTCCTGTCTGGCCGCCAACTCCTGGTTGGACTCCATAGCCCGGAGTTCCGTATCCTTGTTGTCCGCCAGCGGTTCCTGTCTGACCACCAACTCCTGGCTGTCCGCCAGTGGCTCCTGTCCGACCGCCATAGCCGGGAGTTCCGTATCCTGGTTGACCGGCAGCGGTTCCTGTCTGACCACCAACTCCTGGCTGCCCGCCAGTGATTCCTGTCTGACCTCCAGCTCCTGGCTGTCCTCCAGTTGTACCTGTCTGACCACCTACGTCAGTTTGCGTTCCGTAACCGGGAGTTCCGTATCCTGGTTGACCGGCAGCAGTTCCAGTCTGACCACCAACTCCTGGTTGACCGCCAGTGGTTCCTGTCTGACCGCCAGCTCCAGGTTGCGTTCCATAGCCGGGAGATCCGTATCCTGGTTGTCCGGCAGTGGTTCCTGTCTGACCAGGAGTTCCGTAGCCGGGTCGACCGCCGGGCTGGCTTCCGGATCCAGGCTCTCCGGCACCTCCAGTTTGTCTTCCTCCAGGCTGTCCTGCAGAGACTCCAGGTTGAGTTCCATATCCGGGAGTTCCGCCAGACTGAGGTCCTGATTGCCCTCCACCAATTCCGGTTTGCGTTCCTGTTCCATCTCCAGGTTGACCGCCAAATTGACCTCCAGAGCCCGGTTGAGCCCCATATCCGGGTTGACCACCGGCGGCTCCCTGTGATCCGCCAATTCCCGGCTGTCCCCCATATCCAGGCAGTCCGCCGAATCCTGGCTGACCACTGGCACCTGGCTGCCCACCGGCTGTGCCCTGCGCACCTGTTTTAAAATAATTCTTAGATTAAGAAGACAACGAAGACGATCTGACATCATACCTCCGCCTGGTAAGCTGATAATGGAATCGGGCCTTCCACCGGCAACACCGGATCCACTGGCGTCGAGTATTCTGCCAGAAGAAGGGTATTCTGTTTGGTAGCCACCACATCCACTGCAGTCTCCTGATGAGAACTGACTCTGGGCCTGGCCCATGCCATGGGTGCCAGCTGAGGAGGATCAAGAAAACAATTATAAAGGTTCTCATCATCGGAAGACATGGAGTTTGACTTACAGACAGTTGAGCGAGATCCATTTTCGGTGGCCTCTGCCTCCGCCTTGCCATCCTCCTCTGGCTTGCCGAAGTTTAAGTACTGAGACTGGGTCTGTCCCCTAGAACTGGAGAAGAAGAAGAGTCCACAGGTATTTCAAGTAACCTTGAATGGGAAATACCTAAAAACTTACTAGCCTCTGCCGCTTCTCTTTTCTCTCTGAAGGTCGATCGCACTAGCAGCCTCGTCTTCGGTTGCTAGTGATTTTTCCTGTAATTTATTAAAACGTTTTAAGTTCAATGCTAATGTCAGCTCTATCACTAAACATGGATTGTCTGTGTATGTGTGTCCCCAATTCTGGGCTGTTTCCGTAACTGACCTTGGTCAAATTAGGTCTTATCGCCTTCTATTCGAACCGAGTTCATTTGCATTGAACTACTCTAGTTCCATTCAGCCGCTCATGATGGCATATATTTATGTATATGTACACACAACCCCAGACTCCCATCGGATTAATTAACAATTTTTGACACTTACGATGGCAGCTCCATTTGCGCATGTCACGAGGAGCACAACGCCAAGTAGCAGGCCCCAGCGAAAGGGCAACATTTCAATAAATCAAATTCTGAATCCAATCGAAATGCGACGGACGTTGTCTCGACACAACCAGCAAACTGTGAAATGGAATAAAATTGTATTATCAACACATTTTATTAGCTTATACTCCTTCGCTCATTATGGTCTCTGTGTCTGTCACTTTCAGGGGTTATCATTTATTTTATTTTAAATGAATGAGCACGAATGATTATGCTAAATGCCAAAAAACAAATAAAACTCTTGAGTGTATTTTAAAATTTAGAGATGATGTAATCACTGAAGGTGGCTAATATCAATTGAATTTCTTTTTATTTAATTAGTTGTATTTATTTGCTTTATATTTTTTATATTATATTTATTATATCTTTAAATATTTTTATTTTATATTTAATATATATTCTTTTTTATTTATTTTAGCCAAAGCTGCGTGGCGTTCGGTTATTCTTTTTTTCTTGGAAAAATTTGAATACCTAAGGAATGTAATTATTAATTATAAATTTTCCTGCCATATTAGTGGGCTATTTAAAACATTTCGAAAAATATTATATAATATACCATAAAACATATTAAAAGCTATATCTTTGTAAAAGATATTCTATGTATAATGTTTATGTGTAATCCACCGATTTGTATTATTTATGTTGGATTTAGTAAATAATAAATTGTCTCATTCGCTGGTTAGTTTTTCTGTGAGTGACCTTTACTTTGTTTTTATATATATATAATCATTAATTATATTTTTCACACACACTTAATGGATATTTTGTAAAATATCCTTTAATAAAATTCCACAACACACACTTGATCTTTAAATTGACGTTTAAATAGTTCACTTTTTATGTGGTCTTGTATGTATTTTTAATTGTCTTGTCTTTATTTCTCTTTAATCCTTCATCCAATAGATTTTACTGCATTTAGCTCGGAGTATCCTTGCTTGTATTGTTTTATATTTCAAAGTCCACATACTTCTTCGCCTGCGTGTGTTAGGATTCCAAGGGAGATTTTCCGATTTGCTTCCGATCGCGACAACTGCTGGATTGCGAATAACGCTGGCCTATCCGAGCATCAAAACTCTAGAGCTTGAGTAGAACTCAAATTCATTGAAGGCGAGCAATTTCCAATACATTTGCATTTAGCCAGCAGAAGCATGAATATTTATGTAGGACTCACACAACCTCAGGGTGCTGGTATCTGCCTTATCGCACATACAACACACACGCACACACAACACCCCTCAGAGACGGACCAGGGCACTTAGAGCCGCGAGCTGCGAGCTGCGAGCTACGAGCTCCGAGCTTGGAGCTCGTCGCCAGTGCCATTCATTCGAGTGTCTATTCCATTACGTATCAGCGCTTTGATCGTGTCAATCGATCACTTGGTCGCCTGGCAATGGAAGGGGAAGCGATGTTTCTGTGGGCATTACAACATCATCGTCTTCGCCAACGGATGGGGGAGACTTTTGACCCATTTTAAGGAAATGTGCTGGCATTTATTAGCATATAAAGATACGCAATTGTATATCTCATAGATACATTTTCAAGTGTGTCCTCACTTTGGCTTATATTCTTTACAAGTCTCTGGTGAGCGTATTTTTGCTGTTTCCCGTCCCCAAGGAACCTATTTTATTGGCGAGAGGCTTTATTTTGATTCCGACGGAAGTGATTCTGCCTTGATAACCTTTGAAACTCAAAATTTCGCTTTATGGTTAGACAGTCCATCGTCATATCTATATATAGATCAGCCTTTCCAAGCTCCCATCCCATGTTGAGTCCGGTTATTTTCTTATCTCTGAAAGCTTCTAACAAGCCATGTGTTTGAATTGAAGTCAAGCATTAAATATTTAATTTTTAAAGGCCCAACGACTGTATGGGGTATGTTTCAAGGCTAGTAATATTTTTAATTAAAGCCTAGTTTGATAAGATCAGGAAAAAATGCGTAGGAATTTTCTATGCCAAGCTTCCGACCATACGGATACCGTTTGCCTGAGATTTCTAATGATAATAATTTTGCAAATAAATAAAAATCATATCTGGAATGTTTAGAAAGTTTATAAAACACAATTGGGATATAATATAAAGCAGGGACTTGTAGTCCTGCCAGCTGTTTGTATGCTGAATATACCTTTAATTTCTTTGCTAAATGGGAATACACAAATGTTCAATGTATTTATGCATATGGAAATAAATTTGCCTGCAGCCAAAAAGCAAATCTATTCAGAACATCTTTGAAAGGCTAATTGCAATGGGAACGTTTTAGATTTTATGCTTTTTAATAGCCTTGTTGGGTATTATACTTTCAGTCAAAAGCTAACAAATCGGGCTGCCTTTCTTGTTAAATTTCCATCGCTTTATTAATTGAGAAAAATTGTAATATTAAAACAAAAACAATACAAGGTTCTCTATTATTGGGTCTCCGTCTCCAAGTGTTAAAGCATCGAATGTGGTCATGTCTGCATGGGTTCTGTAAGGCATAAAACTTTTAATTTTACTATATATAAATAAATTAATGAAAGAATATTCCAGACCTTCATTTATTGGCAGAATCGTTTTGACTTTTCACATACTGCCTTAATGGGGTTCCAGTAAAGATCTAAATCACAGCTCATCAGAACTCCCCTCGTGCCGAAACACTTGACATATTTGGAGCAGTCGCCAGGGTAAGCATCGAAAAGCGTTCCTGCTGCACAAGAAATCGATTCACTTGCTCGCTCATAGTTGCAGTGCTTATTCGACCAAACACATGACTTTATAGCTTGGTTCCAATACAGGTTATCCGGACACTTCTTTTCAACTGGCTCGCCATTACTGCATTGAATGAATATGGTACAGTCCGTTGGGTGAGCCACAAAGTCTACTCCAGGACCGCACACCTTCTCTTCGGGTTTCTCATTTTCTTCGGTACTATAACAGACGGATGGGTCATCAGAGCAACGGTTTGCCTTGTAGTCCCAATACAGATTGCCGGCACACTCAAAGTTATATTCAATTCCGTTTCCACACTGAATGAATTTGTGGCAATTAGTTGGATGGGGAAGAAACTGATGTCCGCTATCACAAGAAAGAGGTGGCAATGTTGAGTCAGTGGTTGCAGACGAAGAAGTTGCTTCAGAGCTAGAAGACGACTCAGTAGCTGCTGTACTCGTCGATATGGACGGAGATGGACTCCATTCCGACGAGGATGACGCTTCAGTGCTGCTCTCCGGAGCTACAGAAGTCGAAGTCACTGGTACTGTTGTCTCTGGCGCTTTCGTCGGCGGATCCGCTGTCGGTGTCGTACTTTCTTGTTTATCTGTGGAGGTTGTCTCAGGAGGTGCTGTTGAAGAATCTGGAATCGAAGTTGTCGAAGGAACTTCAGTTGATGGATCCTCCGTCGTCGTACTTCCGTCTTTGGCAGTGGTGGAATCTTCTGTCGTCGTTTTCTCTGGAGCAGAAGTTGAAGAATCTTGTGAAGCTGTGGTACTTTCATCTGGAATCTTAGGAGTTGTCACTGGAGCCTCAGTAGATGGATCCTCTGTCGTCGTCTTTATTTCATCCTCAGCCGTTGTAGAATCTTCAGCCGTCGTTGTCTCGGGAGCCGCTGTAGATGTCTCTGGAGCTGCAGTGGATGTCACTGGAGCTTCAGTTGATGGATCCTCCGTCGTCGTCTTTATTTCATCCTCAGCCGTGGTGGAATCCTCAGCCGTCGTTGTCTCAGGAGCTGCTGTAGATGTCTCTGGAGGCTCAGTAGATGGATCCTCCGTCGTCGTCTTTATTTCATCCTCAGCCGTGGTGGAATCCTCAGCCGTCGTTGTCTCAGGAGCTGCTGTAGATGTCTCTGGGCCCTCAGTAGATGGATCCTCCGTCGTCGTCTTTATTTCATCCTCAGCCGTGGTGGAATCCTCAGCCGTCGTTGTCTCAGGAGCTGCTGTAGATGTCTCTGGAGGCTCAGTAGATGGATCCTCCGTCGTCGTCTTTATTTCATCCTCAGCCGTTGTGGAATCTTCAGCCGTCGTTGTC
>VNKB01016144.1:0-25796 GCA_008042735.1 Drosophila leontia | reverse complement strand
TACTCAAAATATTATAACAAAGTCAGGGTAATAGTTAGCTCTATACATTAATATTATTATTAATATTTTAATGAATATTATTTACTGTTTAAAATTTAGAGTTCTCATATTCCTGTAATCTCCTTAACCCAATTTAAATTTTAATGTTAAAGCCTTGACTATAAAAACTATATTTTATCAAGAATCTATAGACAACGCTTTAGGTAACTCTTAAAATAAATATATACATTCAAGTGTTCTCTCTCTCAAAAAAATTACAGGGTACTAAATCAATTGCAAGCGCACGATTACGGCTATTTAATAGTAATTTGTCATAATTAGCATAACGTTTAAAAGCACTTAACGGGTAATCAGAGAGGGGAGAGCAGGCTGAATTAGCAACTGAAACTGAAACTGAAACTGAAACTGAAACCGAAACTGGCAACAAAATCAATTAAATTGTTGCATGCAAAAAAAAAAAAAATAAAATAAACTAAGGACGGGCGTCAGTCAAGGGTATTCTCGAATGCGATATTGAAACTCCTCCGTTGACAGAAAGCTACATATATGTACATATATATAAATTCACAGCTAATCTGCCCCAGCGAGAGAGACGAGACACCTGCCTTGGACTCAGACTCACCTGTGTGCCTCGACTATCCCCCCACCGCCGCCTTTAGTTTTCTCAACCTTTTTCCCACTTCTCGTGCCTCTGAATTAATGGTGGTGCTGGTGGTGGTTGTTGTGGCTGTTTTTTGGCCGTTATCTATTAGCTAACAGCCACAACAACAACAGCAACAGCAACAAGAACTGCAGCAACGCTTAGCACTCAATGTATGGATAGCCATATGGTCCGATATATTTTTAAGTGGTGTGAAATCACTTCAGGTTTTATCATCAATCTAAGTACCGTACAAATTTACACCAAATTCGGCTGCTCCTTAATTTAAACTTGCAACGAATGGGTATATCATAAGAATTGGTTCGTTTTAAATAATTATCATTGGGACCTTAATATATTTTTGATTTTGTTATATTTTCGAATTAGGTTTAGTTATGTTTAAAATATTATTATTTTAAAATTAATAATTTAAGAGAGCTCAGTTATAAATAAAATGGGCATATTGAGCAAGAATTTAAGTGTAAAGTCTTGTCCCTAAGTTTTTGTTGAAATATTACTTAAGAAATTTGGTCATAATAATTAATCCCGAAGGTATGTACATACATATACTTTTATGAACTATATTTCAATTGTATTTCAAATATATACAATTGTTTTAGGTTTCAAAATGTTATTCTAAGATTTTTTTTAATTTAATACTTCTAAGGAACCATTTTAATTATTATTATTTTTTATAATATTTTATTTGGCTATCTAAAGTTGAAATTCTGCAAAGACTTGGAATAAGGACTTGAACCTATGTTCCTTATCCACCGATATGCATTCTTCTTAACTTTCTGGCAACCCATTGCTTTGGTCTGGCAACTTTTTTAATAGATTGCATGAATATTTCATTTGTGTTGCATTAACAAGTGATCATTTTGAGTTTACCCAGTTGAACATTCATGAAAACCATCTTAGCAACTAAATTTTTAAAAATTTTGACCAAAAAACCCCCAAGTTTGCGACCCTTAGTGCAATATTCTGGCACCTCTGATTCATACCACTTGAGAATTCGTGGAGAATCCCACTCCTTTAGGCTTAAGGACTTACCGCAATCGTCGCTGTCGCTGTCATCGATGGTACTGGCTTGATCACCGCTGATGCTGCTGCCTGCTCCCGCGAGCAACATGTGGCTGTTGCCATTTCCATTGTTATTGTTGTTGTTGCTGGCTGCCGTGTTAATGTTGATGCTGTTATTGTTATTATTGTGGCTGCTGCTGTTCGAGCTGCCATTGTTGTTGTTGTTGTTGCCCAATTGCTGCAGCATGAGCGGCGACCGGGATCGGTCATCGTGCAAGAGAGCTGCCTGATGTGTCTGCTGGCGATGCTCCACCGTTAACCCATGACCGCCGCCGTGTCGATGCAGTGCCTCCAATCGCTCTCGCTCCATTTGCAGTTGATGCGGATGGGGTTGCTGCTGCGCCTGCTGCTGTTGCTGCTGCAGGGCGACATAGTGGGCGGGTGGAAAGTGTGCTAGCAGGTGGGGCGGCATGGCGGGATGGTGATAGTGAGCTGGTGGCGAGTGACGCTCCCGAAAGTGCTCCCGCTCCCGTTCCCTTTCCCGCTCCCGATCTCGTTCCCTCTCGAAGCGCAGCAGCTGCTGCTGTTGTACTATGTATTGCTGCAGCGCAGCATGATGTTGCTGCTGCTGCTGGTGATGCTGTGCTTGCTGCTGCTGGTGGTGATGTTGCTGCTGCTGCTGTTGTTGCTGGTGATAGTGGGCGGCCAGAGCCTGCTCCCGTTCTCGCTCCCTCTCCCGCTCGCTGTCCCGCTCTCGGTCCACCGAGTCCTGCGGGCTGCCACGCCCCGAGGAAGAGGCTGCCAGCGCTGCTGCTGCCGCCGCTGCTCCGGCCAAAATATCGGTGATCATGAAGCGGGATCGCGTGGCCGTCGTCGTCGGCGTTGTGGATGTGTTGTTGCTAACGGTATTGCCGACGGCCGGTGTGTCGCCACCTGGCGGCGAGTCGCGCGGCGGGTGGACAGTGCCGCTGGGCACACTGGCAACGGGAGTTGCCGTTGCTGTGGACATTTCCGGTGGCATTGTGGTCATGTGTGGCCGGCGGTGATCCCCCGATCTGCTACCACTCCCCCACTCCGGCACTTCGGCACTCGAAAAAAATTCTTCTTCACGCGCGAAAATGGCACACCACGAGTTGCTCTCTCGGTTAATGTGCGTCTTGTTTTTTTTGGTTTAAAAAGGACAAGAGTTTGTCGAGTTTTTAATTAAGTGAAAGTTGTTGCCCCTAAAACTTGTTATTTCTTGGTCAGTTTTGTGGCTGTTTTAAAATCAATTTATATAATAAAAATCACTTAATTGTTCCACTGACTATGTTTAGCTTGTCTTAAAGGTTTGTTGTTTGTTTTTAATAGTTTCTTTTTTTATTAACTTAATTTCGGAGGGTCTGTTGTTGTTGTTTTTAAGCCTGCTCTCACTTAACGGACTTTTCGACTTAAAAAAAAAAAGAAACACTCAGGTGCGCTTGAAGCTCTGATTATGTCGCGCACTGTTTTTGTTTTGACTCAAAGCGGAGCGTGCTGCAGACTAACAACCGCTCGCCTTTGGCTTTCCACCGAAACTGAGACTCTGGTGGCCAGCAAAAAGCAGCTTAGCGGCGCAACAGCCAAGGAAAAAACCAGTTGAGCCTCTGAGAGGTGCCTGCCAGCTGCCACCTGTCTCGTTGTCTCTTTCTCGCCGCCTGGGGGCGTGGTGAGTTCCTCTCGCCGTCCAACACACGAATTGCTCCCTCTCTCCAGCGCTCTCTCCTGAGCTCTATCTCCCTCTATCGCACTTGGGCACTTACTGGCGTGTCTATTGCCCGCATTTATTGGTCGTAATTGGCAGCAATTGACATTTATTAGGCTTCAATCAGCAGCAGCAGCGGCGAGCAGCAACTCCAGTGTAAGTGTAAGTGTGCGTATGGTGCCCGCTCTCCCTCTCTCTGTCTGTCGCTCAACCCACTCTCCCGCCTGTCTGCGGTGTGGTGAGTTTCACACTCGCAATGGCCGCTAACGGTAATTTTTTATGGCACAAGACAATTTCGGGCTTTGCTTTGATCGTACTACCGAAATTAACAAAATACTGAAATAAGATAAGATTGATCGCATAAATTAATTCGATTTTATATGCTAAGTTAAAAGTAAAAATAAAAAATAAATATATTTAAATCTTAATTATATTTTTATAGGCTAACCAAAAAGTTAAAGCTTCGGTTTGTTGTAAATATAATATAAAATATTATATTTTTCTATTTTAATTCATTTCTGCCAATGCTTCTATTTATTTATTTATTTTTGTTTACAACATAGAATATAAATATTATAAAAATAAAAAATATTAACTTCCTATCCCTTAAGGTCCTGAAAACTAATTTCAAAAATAATGTAAGCCTTGTAAAAAAGACTTGCTATAAACTTTTTATAGCACCGCCTGCAGGCACACTCAACACGATTATAGCACTGTTGCAGCTTCTGGTGTATCTGATGGATTGCCAAGATGGATGGATGATTGGGATGCTGTCATCCCTGTTTTCACTAGGCCACGCCCCCTTAAACTGGTTCACACACACACACGCTTGCGCGTGGCTACATCTGCCTCACTCTGACAACGGCAATGGCCGGCACACACACATACCCATCAGGCCCTCTCGCTCGCCAGACTTTGTTGTTCTTTGTATTTTTGCGCTTGTTAACACTTTTTGTTTGCCATTTAAACAGTAAATTGGCAGCAGTTAAATGCCGCACACTCGCTCTCTGTCGCACAGTCGAGTGCCTCTCTCTACACTTCTTTTACCCTTTTTTTTTTGTGTTTTGTTTTTTTGTTTCTTGTTTTTTTTTATTTTGTTTTTCTTTCAGCGATTTTAGTATCGATGTCGATTTGCTGCCTAATGTGCTAGTGAATGGCAGGTTAAATAGTGCAAAAAGCATTACTTTACGATATTTTACTGTATGAAATAAGTTCATTTAGTCGTAAATTTAATAATCTTGTCCACCAACTAATTGATTTTCATAATATTTTATATATTTTTTACTCTTTATGCAAGATTTTTACTATCTATGCGCATATTTATATTAGTTTTATTTTATTTTAGCAACATTTAAATTGTCTTTTATTTATTTTATATTTACGCTGCTGACTTTGGAATTTGTCCAGCTTCCTGTGGCGGCCCCGATGCTTCCAGGAATATTTAGAGTTGATCGTGGATATATAATCAGGTTTAGGCAGGAAAATAAAGACGTGACTGGGCTGAAAATAGTATGTTTGCTATGTAATTAGACTCTCCTAGTTTCCATTTAAGACACAACATTTTAGCAAGTATGAATACTTAATAAAAAAATGCATTACATTAATATTTTTATGCTTTCATTTTTTATAATTAATAATTTTAAAAACTTAGTTAACAATTTATTTTCACCAGATTAATTCGAATTGTAATGCTGATTATTAATATATATGATTTATAGGGTCAGAAATGTTTGTAAATTTCTGACTAAAATTTAAAATAATTCTAAGCCTATCCTATTATACCCCCTTCTTCAAAATTAAATAAATTAATAAACAAAAGTTTTCCGCACTTATTTTTTAACAGGAGTTATTTGAAATTTTGTTTACAGAATTCGAAAGCTAAAGATTTGTATGGACTAATAATAAGTTGATCAGTAAATTTATATAAAAATCAAAAAATCCTGCAACTCAACATATAAAATAAAAATAAAAAAATTTATTGTTGAATATTTATTTTGCATAATTATAGAACACTTAATATAATTTTACTTAACATTTTTTGAAGTGTTTTTGTTAGCAACTAAAACAAAAATATTTCATTAACTAGTAAATGCAAAAAATAAATAAATAAATAATAAGGTTTTTAAATGAAAAAATGACCTTATTCTTAAATAATATATTACTATTGAATAGAATCTCCTTATTTCTTGTAAATCAAACATATTTAAAGCTCAAATCCTTACAAGCAGCCTTCGATGGAAAATCCCCTGAGCCTATCTATCATCGCCTTTCAGTAATTTCCCAATTTGACACAGATCCCTCCCCCTTCATTTATACCACCCCCACCCCATTAATAGGATTCCCGTACAAATACTGTGACAATAATTTGTCTCTCGACATTCCCTTTGCCTGCTAATGAGGCAACTTGACTTTCGCCACTCTCTCCCACGGACACGCCAAGTGTATTAATTTTCCAGCTGGTCCGCCGCCATTTTGTCGGCGACTAACTAACGGTGCAAGGCGAAAATATGGCTCACGAAAAGCAAAATAAGTTAATTAAAGATGAGCTAGGCGAGAAATTTCGAAGACAACGAAAATAGAATGCTCTTTTCTATAATATATTTATTTGTATCATTTATAATAAAGCATTTTAAGGATATTTTCGAGAAGCAATATTATAGTTTGAGCTAGATATTAATGGAATAATAAGTTACTTAGTATAGTATATAGTCTTTATAAAATTATAAGTATTGAACCAATTTAATGTTGTATCTTAAAGTGTATACCATTTTCGTTTTTAATTCCAAGACTAAACCCCGTGTACTAACTTTCAAAATAATGTTACCAATAAGAGCCCAGTTTTTATAGACCCGTCAGAGGGCCAGAAGATGGCCATTAAGCTCGGTGCGAGTACGGTTCACCTTTCACGTGGTTTAAAAAGACATTAAAAATGACAAATACGCAGTTGGAGGAGCGAGAAGGTCTCCGTTCCCAAAACAAATGACTGGGGACCACGACGACGCTCATTAAAAGTGGCTGCAAGCTGACCGACCGGCTGACCATTAACCTGAAATGCCCATCCACTAACTCCGCCTTCTGTTTTAGCCTGCTTTTCCAGCTCCTCTCCACCCAGCATAAACCACCCAACGCCCCGTAAATTTCCGAGTGTCGCCCTGGAAAGTAATTTTAATTAGCCAGTGGTGCCCAGCCACTACACCACCACCACCAGCACCACCCCCCAAGTCGTCGCTGAAAAGTGGGTGGATAGCGGGTAACAACCCTCTGGGGATGCGCTTAAGTGCCTTGAGGATGAGTGTCTCGTTCTCCCTTGCTCCCGCTGTGTCCTATTTGGCTTTTTGAAGGTGTCGTAATTGCACTCAGCTCACTTGATTCCCGATAAAAGCGGAACACAGGGAATTCGGATTTCGAATGCAAACAAATTAAAAAGCACTTAACGAGGGAACAGGGCGGGCAAGAAGCGGGAAATCCGGCCAGAGAAACAGAGAAGAAGCCATATGGAGTGGGGCCTTCTCCAGAGAGAGATCATTTACCAGGGCTATCAGGGTATATATACAGGAAATATAATAAATGGGCTCCAAATAGGAACTTATTTAGGGAACAATTTAAATCAAATAAAAATTATAGTTTTGTTATACATAAAGCTTTTGTATATTTGTAGTTGGAATTAAGCTCAAGTCCCCTGTTAGAGTCTAGTTTTAACTATAGGCTAGCATTATATAAATAAATAAATATTAAATTTTAAAAATCTGTTTATAACTGTCATTGTAGCAATCGTAAAACTGGTAAATGTTCTATAAAAACCATGACAAATTCGCCCTAAAATTAGTAGTGCAAAGAATTCCACACGTGTGCACATATAATTCTCAACTGGTTCTAGCTTACCTGAATGAAGTGAAGGATCAGTGGCGAGCACATGTATTTGTGTATATGTATATAAGTTTGTCCCATTAAATATGTGCTATTATTTGTGTATGTGTTCTATTACAAAGTTACTTACCTGAAAGTAATTTATTTTTTTCTTAAATCAAGAAGAATTGCTCTTATATTTATAAACAAATTGTATCTTAACATTCAATTACCCCTTAATCTAAGACAATCAATTTGTGAATTAAACCTACACTGTCTCTCCTCCGATTTCGAGTTAATCACTCTACGATTTTAGTGCATTTAGCGGTAGAGCGGTAATTATGAGTGCCCCTAATGCCATCATGGCAGCTGATACCTTTGATTGTCAGTTGCCGGAGATAAGTTTCTGGTCCTGAACGGGCCAAATGGCGGAGGGTGCCTCGCATAAATACTTATAAGTCCGGGGCCCCTATCAAAATCTTATCGCTGCAACACATCAAAAGCAAGAGTCAGAGTCAGAAGGTTTTTCCAACCCACAACAACGAACCGTCGAACAGTCGGGAATCGGCGCATTCGGCGTTGACAATATTTTTCATGCTAAGAGACTTTTAAGCTGTCAACGCACGCCGCTCATAAAAATCGACCACCAGCTTGAGCAGAGTGGACGGAACGGAATCGACGGGAATCGAAAAAACGTGTCCCAAATTGAATCGGTTCGGACTAGTACACGGCAAAAAATATATAACAAATATGGCCTTTGAAAAACTTTCACTCATTTAATTAAAAAAAAAAAACAAGAAAGAAAGATAACTTTGGCCAGCCAAAGTTTGTATACCCTTGCAGGTAACGATTAAAATATATCATAGCTAAGCCAAAAATGCATTAATTTCGATTCGGAAAGCAGTTTTGTGTTAGTTTTTAATAATTTAATTTTAAAATTTTAAGAAATCAAAATTTTTTTCCATTTTTGCTAATTTTAATGATGTAACCCCTTATCAAATTTCGCAAAAATGGCCAAAAAATCGATTTCTTCCTGGCATATCTAGAAAGATTCCCCTGTTGATGCTGATCAAGAATAGATATACTTTATAGGATCGGAAAGGTCTCCTTCACTGCGTTGCAAACTTCTGACTGAAATTATAATACCCTGCAAGGGTAAAAAAATAGAAAGAAAGCTAAAAGACACTGTAGGTCTAGATCTAGGGGTCTAAAAACTCTTCCTTTACTTTATTTTAAATTCGTAAAAAAAATATGTTTTTCTCAGTGCACCTTGAAGCTTTGAGCTGGATTTAGAATTGCATTTCGAGGTTTCCCAACAGCGTCAAACTGTCTGGCAATTGTTTTATACATTTAATGTGCTGCGAGGAAGTGGGTGAAGCTTAACTTGATTGGAATGCGACTTAAGTGAGTGAAGAATGCGAAAAATAGTTTAAACTAGATTTCAAAAATAATCAGTTATCTAAAAAATACGATTAAATTAAAGAGATCTTATATTGCATTGTAAAATGTGATATCAGATCGATTAAATCTCGCACAGAAAACGTATTTAAATTAGTAGCGGTAATATAAACTGTAAAAGCAAGGTTACTTACTGCCATCATTGGTAAAAATCACTATTCTGATAGCCAAAGAAAATAAAGGCATTATGATTATTATTTTAAGTGTCATCTGAACCCTAAAACCCATGAAGCTTGCTCAGCATCGCCAGGCGAGTCAATTTAGCCTTGTCCTTCTAGAATTCCATTACAAATAAGTGCTAAAAAGGAAAGAGACCCTTTTTATATCGAATTCATTGAACAATAAATTATAACTAATTTAAATAGAAATAAATTTTAAATTTAAAAATAATCATTAATTTGTAGATTTGTATTTGCAAGCCAGGCTTATTCTTGGGAAATTTTCGCATATGCAAAATAGGTAACAAGAGAACTTCGTTGCCACAAGTCCACAGTATGGTAGGGGAATCCTGATAGGCTGTTCCCATCCCCTAGTTGCTTTTCCCTCGCCATCAGGCGATGTAAAAAAAAAACAAAATGAAATGAAACCAAATGAACAAACAAATTGACATCTCGCTGTAACATCAGCACGTGTCCTTATGTGAGTGTTGATTTGAGAGTGTCTGTATGTGCCTGTGGGTAAGGGCTTGTTGACAATTGCCAATGGCTGCCTTGTAATTCCCAATCTATGAATATCAAATAGGCCTGGTGTGTGCCCATGCCCATCCAGGGAGCCCAAAGTCCCCAGCTCTCTGCACGAAAAACGGGAGTTGGGCTGTTTGTCAATCAAATCATAATCTGAATTTTCGAACAACAACAATGAGGTAGAGCAGAACGGATGAGGCAGTGGAATACACTTGGAAAAATCTATCTAGCAGTAAGGAGTTTTACTTGGCACGTCCTGGCAGTAAAGTTGTAGCATTTTTGTAGTGACTGTACCTACATTAGCAAAAAATTAATACCATTGTTCATTTATGTTAATTTAACTTCATTTTTAATAAATCTTTTAAAAATCAAACTAACAGCAAGATTATCTAATGAAAACATATTTTCTGTACTTGTAGGACCTCATTTTTGTTCAGTGTAGATGGAATATGGCTGATGGTGAGATGAGACACACAGTAGATGGGGACACTAGGAGGATGAAACGAGCAGATATGGACAGTAGGAAGGCGCAAATGCAATTTTACAATGTTACATGAAACGAGAAAACGCGCAATTTGTGCTCCACCGAGTGCGAGTGAGATAGAAAATCGGAGAGTGAGTAGGACAGTGAATGGGGGGTGTGAAATAGCAGGAAAGCACAGGAGGGGACTCCCTGTAAGAGAGAGAGGGAAAACTGTGGAAGAGGACTTGTGCTTTGACGCCTTTTTGATTTGATTGTCCATGACATGCCAGCGGCCCCAGTGGAGTGAGGATCCCAATCCCAATCCGCTCAACCAAACCAGACCTTCCTCTATATATACATATGTATATATATTATCCAGTATTTCCCTTACCCTTAACCCTCGTAGCCGGTTTATGATTTGTAATTCAAGTCAAAGCGTAGTTAGTTGGCGCCATTGCTACTGTCTTTATATGTATACTCTGGATATACTAAGATATGTAAAAGGATCAAGGAAGTTTTTGATTTGGAAAACATCCTTTTGCAAGATTACACATATCTATTATAAATTACTATATACTACATATAATATAACAATTTTATTTGAAACGTATTAAAAACAGTAATAAATTATCTGCGAGCAGTAATCCTTGCAAGAACTTGAAACACCAACTAACTTCTATCTTTTAAATTTGAAGGGTATATTTAAATTCGTTGATTTATTTTTCCAAGATTTTCATATCCTTGTTGTCGCTACTGTGAGCTTATAATTTTCTTTTACGTTTCACTGCATTCATTTTCCGAGCCTTCACAGGAGCGAACGTTTGTATTTATTCATATGTGTGTGTGTGTGTCGTCGGTGTTTTTATTTTTGCATATTTGACTCAATTACAATATTCATGCAAAGCCAGTTGCTGCAAAAAAAAAATGGTAAGGACAACAGGGGGACGCATAAGTAATATTGCTGCCAATCGGATTACATCGTGTGATCAAAATATTAAATCAAAGTCAGGGGAAAAGTATGAGCAGGTTTTTATATTATTTTTTTGTTTTATTAGTTTTGAATTATTTTTTTCTTACTTTTTTTACTTTATATGATAAAGTTTATGGAAACTTTTTAAATCGAAAGTGTAGAATTATACTAACAAAAGTTACTATAATTTTTAAATTGGATTGTATTAGTTAATCACTGGGATGTTAATCACTAAACCAGTTTTGTTCTCTAAGCATTCCAGGAAATTCATGAACAAAATAGATGGTTAATTTTGAAATAATTGTAAAATTTTAAGGTAGATTTATACAAATAGGTGGTCTATGGTTTTTTATAAAATCTATTCTTACTCTAAAATATTTAAATTATTTTAAAATTCAACATTTATTTAGTTCATGAATTTTTGGGATGTTTAGATAATAAAACTGGTTTAGAAAACTGGAAGAAGCCAAATATAACTCTGTGGATATATAATTTACTCCACCATTTATAAAATTTAGTTCAATATCCTTCCTATTTCAAGAACATAGAAGTGATCGTGCTATCGCATAGAATCCTGTAGACTTGGATACTCACCAAAGATATCAGATAGATGACCAGAGAACCCAAGAAGCTACTTCTTGACCAGTAAGGAGCTGGCAATGACGCTCTTCCAAAATCATTGAATATTTTCATTATATTCATTGATACATCAACTTTATTTGAATTTCAAACCATGCAAATAGTTTCCCGATCTCTAAGAAATTATTCAAATATTAACTTAAAATATTTTTCACCACTCCCAAATAAAACGCAACGCATCATTCGTTCTTCATCTGTCTTGTTCAGCTCAATAAAACACTTAAGTCTAATTTTGTTACAAAGTCCTTCCGCTTATTCATTTTCTCGGTTTTACTCAAAATATATAGGAGTTTAAATTATAGAAAAAATTAATTAATTATGCATAAAACAATCGCACACACGCAACTATACTGCCTAGTAAAAAAAAAAACAAAGAACTTAAGGATGCCACACGATTCTCGCATTTCACGCTCACTTTTTTACTTATGCTTTACTTCTCAATTGTTATATTTAAAGTTGATCATTCTGACACCAAGTACAGCTAGAAGGGAAAATAAAAGATTTCACTTTTAAACTCATCATTTAGGTGTTAGCCAAGTTCAAAACACACAGTGTAAATTTTGCAAATATCAAGTTTCCTATTGTTTTTCATAATATAATTCTATAGTATATATGTATATATAAAACAAAAACAAAAAATTTGGGATTTAAAATTTTTGCACATCTATATAGATCAGAAATCAATAGAATTTCGACATAAATGATCTTCCTTAAACTGTTATACCATTTGTAGCATACTTTTGGACCTTTAAGCTCTGAAAACTAGTGCAAAATGAAGTGTGTTTCTGAACTTAGCTTTAAACATACATATATAAGGATTTAAGGGCAGTTTTCCCGGACGGGGCTACATACATACACACTCCAATTGCTGTGTATGGCGTCAATTGTGTGTAAAAAAAAGTGTTGATACTATCTGTCCAAAATTTTGGAAATAAAAGAGGAGAAACGTGGGGCTATAAAGTCTAATCGTAAATGTTAGAATTCGCAGGGCATGAAAAATGCTATTGATGAGTTTTTGGGAACTGAACACACACCCCGCATTATAAGGTTTCTGCTGTGGAAAACGGAATAATTTTGCCAGATCTATGGAGGGAGAATAATAATGGTTTCAGACTCCAAATCCCGGATTCTGGACGCTGGCTGTGCTGCTCGCAGTAATTATTGTGTGTGGGCCGATATCACGATGTTGATCTGCGGATAGACATCTGGCTTGGCCTCCGATGTAATTAGCTGAACCATCCGCTGCTGTAGTTCGTCCTGGCTAGCTTGCGTTCCCGGCGGAATCATCCAAATGGCATCTACAAAAGAGATTCTAGCATTAGAAGTGAGGTTCTTCAATGAGGCGAAAATGAAACTGCGCGAGAACTCTCTCTCTCTCTTAGGATAAACTGCAAACCTATCTCAAAATCTTATGAAATTCTCCACATAATGCCTTTTAGGAAAAGTTTAACTTGAACCGATTGACTCCTTCTTAAATTTAAATTCTCTTTTTATCTTTGCTCACCGCCAAAGTACCAGCCATTTGGTGTGCACAATCGCCACATTATCGGAGGCTGCGTCGGCATCAGATCGGCCAGGATATCACAAGTTTCGCCCGGACGTAGGGCGGGCACATTGATGCGCTGCGTCTGGATGGGTGAGGTGAGATAGCAGTTGTTTGGCCAACGCTCGGTACCGTCATTCTGCAGTTGGAAGGCCTGCTGCTGGGCATTCAAATGTTTGCCCTGCACGATCTTCATCGAGGGCAGCGACTGCAGGCTGCAGAAGTCCAGATAACAGCCCACGGCCATCTGTAGGCTCCTGGAGAAGCGAATAATACAAATGAATATCGTAATGGTCAGTTTTGGGAGGCCTCACCAGTTGCTCATCTCCAGGTAGAATCTGGCCGATTCACGGTTCATCTGATTGTTCATCAGACTCTGGAACTGGCTGATCAGATCCTCGTGATCCGTGGTGCCCATGCAGCTAAACTGTTGCAGCAATATGGAGTCGATATCAAAATCGTTTGTCGGTAATGCTTTGATTGGTGCTGCGGGCGCCGATGCGGCTGTTGTGGCTGTGGGATTCTGATGGGAATTTGGATTCGGATTCGGCTGCGGATGGGGCAGCATGCCGGGCGGCGCTGGCAGCGAGATGGCCATCATGGGGTTCGTGGTTGTTGTTGTGTTGGTTGTTAGTCCAAACAGGGGCTCGCATTGCATTTGTTGTTGCTGCTGCGGATCGGCATTGGCATTCGTATGCGCATTTGCATTCTGATTTTGATTTAGGTTTAGGTTTAGATTTTGATTCTGCACTTCTGTTGAGCTCTCGTAGTTCTCCTCCACATCCATGTTGCTGCTGGCGGCGCTTGCTCTCGCTCCTTCCTTCGCTGGATTAGCCCGTTCTTTGTGCTTTCTACGATAAAGAAATGAGTAAATAAATCGCTTTCAAAACGTAAATGCGTTTTAAGCTTTGTTGTTATTTCGTGCACTTGTACACACGCACACACGCGCATTCCGAAATACTTACACACGCACACACACGCAGGGGATGTAGCAGCTGGCGAAAACAACAACAACAACAACAGAGGTTGACCTCTGCTGCAGCGCGGCTGTCGAATGGCTGGAGCCCGTGACGGTTGGCGTAGCCTGTGACCTGTGACCTCAATCAACCAAACAAATCGGCGGCGATCGCTAAAACAGCGAAAATGTCCGGGAATAGAATAAAAAAAGGCAACAATGCTGGACAGTGTGACCAGGCGATGTAGAGCGGAGCACAGTGTGACCGCGGCGCGACATTCGATAAATTTTAGAAGAATAGATATATCGATATCTCGTGTTTTCCCACTACCAGCCTCTTTTCTGGAGTCAGTGTATATCAGCTTGCAAGTTTAAAATTACTGAATTAACAACATAACTTATAATTAACTAGTTCTTTCAATATTACTATCCCATTTTGTTTTGATGCAGATCCAGTGTGACCAGCGGCCGCGGCAGGCAAAATCCTCCCCCTCCGTGACGAATTTTATCGAAAAGTCTGGTCAGCCAGACCAATCTCTCCGACTCTCGCGAGATTTTCTCGCTGCTCCGTCGCATTAACAATTTGTTAAGTATTGTTAACAAAACCGTACAGTAGCCGGTTGATTGCAAATTTCGCGTTGAGCCGCCGAATTGGGGGAACATTCGAAACATTTAATATTTTATCTAAAACAACGCGTAGTTTACCAATTTTTTTTTAGAAGGAAAACAAAATACAAACAACGAGAGGTGATTGTGCAAAGGAAACAAGCCAAAAATATTCAATTGGAGTTCGCAAGAGATTTAAACAAAAAATAGTAAACAAATAAAAGTTACCGAGGAAAGTGTGTGCGCAAATACCGCCAAGCGAAAAGCGGAATAACAGTGAAACTAATAATAAAGGCATAATTTATTGAAAATATTCAACCAATCAAACGCCAGTTATACAAATTCGAGAGAGTTGAGAGAAGCGACAAACAAAACCACAACAACAACAAAGATGGCAGCACTAAACAAATTCACAAAAACACTGTCCATTGATGAAAAGGCGGAGATCAAGGAAAAATTCACCGAGGTAAGTTGGTGGAAGCGACAAGAAGCGAGTAACGAACAAATAATGAAATCATGAATAATAAGAAACCAAGATAAATGTAGAAAATCAATCAATAACAATAATAGAGGCGGCAAATTATTAAAATTAATTGTCAATTGAATGACTCACTCGCATGCACCCACACAAACACACAGACACGCCACAAGCGTGGCTCTGAAAGGAAGAGGAGGTGGAGAAGGAAGAAACCGTTAAGCGGTGCATGTGGGCGTCGTCGTTGATAATGGGGAGCAACGACGCCGACTGCGGCTGCGACGCTGGCCTTCAACAGTGCGAATCAACCCCCCATGATGTTACGACGAAGAGAAGGATGATGCCTTGGTGGGGGAGGGGGAGAGAGAGAGAGGAAAAGAGCAAGAAAAAGCGACAACGTTGAAGAAGAGACAACGCATTGCCAGCTAACGGTTAATGTGGCTGCTTCATGGGCTCCACTGTGTGTGTGTGTGTGGTAAAGAGGGTGTGTGTCTGTGTGTGTTTAAGAGAGAGAGAGAGTGTGTGGGTGGAGGGGGGGACAGATGAGCAAACAAGTTTCCCACATCTCCTTTATCTTTTCTTCTCTCTAGCTCTCTGGAAGAAAAATAGTTTTGGACTATTACAAAAATACTAGTATTTCATGTACGACAGTGTTATCTGATTGTATTTCAAATACTTTTACTTGGCTTATTTTGTAATTGCATTCAAAATACTTTTACTTTGATTTTTCCCAGTAAATATTTCTATCTCTAGCTTTCTTTTTCTGGTTTAAATCTACAAGATAAATAATAATATCTGTAAAGCGAATTCATAAAAATGTTGAAGCTAGATCATGAATTTATACTCCTTATAATGGAGTTCTTTTCTAAAACTAGTACTCTACAGTTAATTACAGGGTATCTCGTAGTCGCGTTCATAATATAAAAAAACAATAAATAATAAACAAAAATTTCACTTGTCAAATATTTATGTTTGTACGACTTTGCAAAGATTTTATTTAAATTTTAGCAAGGCCAGCAGCGGTATAACGTGCATTTATTTCCATACTATGACACCACATAAAAGTATCTCCCCTCGTCACCCTTAACAGGGGGCGAGCTCAAAGGGGCCAGAGCTCGGAAAACCAGTTTCGGCTTAAAATAAAAATACAAATCGCAAGCACACAAGCACAAACATTAATATACCAGCAAACTCACTTAGAGAGCGTGAAAAACAACGTCTCAGCATCAGTTTATATCTTGGCTTTGCTCTGAAAGCAGCAGCAGCCGAACAGTGGGGCCACAATGGGTGAATAGGAATGCAGGAATGCAGAAATTTACAGGATCAGCCATAAATACGAAAGCTAGAAGAGTTTTGTAGAAAATTATTAACCCGTCGAGTCAGTGTTTTTCGGAAATCTTTTGTTTAATATAGGTTTAGTTAGTTATATTTTGAAAATCTTTATTGTAGGTATAAGCCAAGAACGAAGTACCAAGAATTTCCCCACGTAACTCTTTCTTTGGCCCAATGTGCGCCGTGCCACTCGTCACCTTGGCTTAAGGGGGCACTGAGAGTCAAGCAATTTTAGCTTAATTTTATGCACACATTTAATAGTTTTCAATTGTTTCTTGCTATTTTTCCACCGTCATATTCTTTACTCCGGTGTCCCCTCCTCCTGCCTGCACTCTTTTGCAATTTGCATTTCGCTGAGCTCGTAATTCTCCTCAATTCCAAGACCAAAAATAGAGGAATAACAAAAACGCCCACGCCTGGAAGTGCAGAGTGGAGCCAAGCCGGTCATAAAAAATATTGAGTATGTTTGAAGACATAAAAACAAGTTCGTAAAGGATACACGCAGAAAAACAAACCAATTATCCTGAACAATTGAGAAGAACCAATTGAAAAAAAAACACACTGAAAAAATAAATATACTGGGGCTATATTTAATAGCCATAAAGCTTTCAGCCCTTTTAGTTCCCAGCGTTATCGAATGTCCAAGCTGATGTTTTCCTGTGTTTATATTTCTTCCAGTTTCCGTTACAGGCTCTTGAATTACACTAGACAAAATGTAAACCTATTAAGTCAGGAATTCTATTAAATGTTATTTGGTTTGTTAGCTTGTGAATTCTAATATGACATTGTCAAGGAAGTCATAAAGAAAATGCACTTATTGGATGTATTTTCTTTCAGATAAGTTTTTCATATGACATGAATAATCAATTGAAATATTTCTAAAACAAAAGATATTGATATGGAATATAGTTATTGGTAAATTATAAACTATATTCTCTCTATTCTGTTAGACAAAGTAATACATTATAACCGCTGATCATGGCTAATAGCATATGAGTAACATATTGTGGCCTCTGCTAATTCAAGAACTGAGGCTGAGTTGCCACACCCACGCACAAAGCACTGCCTTTGTTTGTCTTTCGTCTCTGGTTTCTTTTCCTCTTTCTCCTTGTTTTGTTTCTTCGTCTTGTTGTTTCTGTTTCTGTTGCTGTTTCTCTGCTGCGTGGGAGTGTCAGTGTTAATTGCCGCTAAGCTGCGCATTTTGAGTGCCCGATGTGAAGGAGATATGAATGTGTTTTTATGGGTAATCGGGGCTGCATACTTGATAAACTATTCCGGTCACAATATAATATCATGAAATTATTTTAAAATGTATATAAAAGATATACCACTATTATATTACTTATTTTTTGTATTATAAATAATTTTATTTAGATTTAAAAAAATATATATTCAATATAATCCCCTGGGTATACATTTAATAAACTGTGAGCCACTGTGCCAGTCCCTTTTGATGGATTCTGCCTGTCGTGTGTGTTGGTTTCCATTAAACAATCGTTGGCATTTGCATTAAAATTACAAAAAAGAAATGACACAGAAAATTGTTAAGTAAATAAAGACGGAGAGTGGAAATCGTTTTTATATCGAAATGCTGGAAGTGCTTGAGCTGTGGCCCCTTTTGCATTTAAAATTAACTTGAATGCAACCATACAATATTGACAAAAGCCAAGCTGCAGGCACATCTCGATGAAATATATATTCGAAAATGCTGAAGCTAAAGTAAATGTTGTTTTTTGATGTGAACGGGAACCTAAGACTAAGATAATAGCATCTATAAATGGTATTTTGTTCAAAATGAAAATCCAAAATTATTGTATGGAAATTTCCTATCGAAAAAGAATTACAACTTGCATTGTATTTATAGCCTTTTAATCTCTACGATAATGCGGATAGATACAGATACTTAACGCCCGCCGTGTGGTCTAACTTCTCTATGGCAATTTAGGCACAATTTAACACAAATAGATGTTAATTAGCGGCCTCGACAAAAAAAACGAAGACAAGTCGCGTTTATTGTTTTGTTTGCAGAGCTTTTGGGGAGGGTAAATGTTTGAGTGACGTAATTGCAAATATTATCTGGCCAAGAAAACAATTTTGCGTCACTTTGTTTCGCTTTCGTTAAACCGGTTTCCAGGTCGCCAGCATTTTTAAGCATATCAAGTATTGCCATCCGATAATGCAACTACTTTTTACCCTTCCGAAACACCACCCATTACCTCATTCCACCCACTTTTTATGGCTCGACTCTGCCAACAAAGATAGTATTACATCAACATGAAACATAACAACAAAAGTAAAGCTAAGCCGAAGATTTTTATACATTAACAAACAGTTATCAGTTAACTGTAATAGTTAATTTATTAGGCCAGATTGTAAAACGACAGCTATATGACTCTGAACTAAATGGAAGGATTTCTTTGATCGATTTCCAAGTAAAAAGCAATAATCTTTCGATTTATATGGTATTATCCGTAAAAACAGATTAGATTAGGTTTCAAGATAGTATATGGTTTATATTTTATATTTTAACCTTTTAATTACTGTACTCCTTAGTGATACTGCTCTTAGATACACGTATCTTATGCCCAAAAATACTAATACCCTTTGCTAGAGTAAAAAATAAATGAAAACAGCACTACAACAACGCCCGCTGATTGAACGTGACTCAACATCATTCGTAGCATGTTAATCAACATTGTCTGAATACATAGTTAGATATTCGAACGAGTACCCGTTAAATACTCGAATTGTCCCCCTTTTGACCCCCTAACCAAGAAATAGCTGTTCAAATATGGGTAAAGGAAATCAACTGAACAAAAATTAATAATGAGCCCATGCGTATGCGTATGCCTATGATGATGATAATGACGATGATGATGTGTGATAGATAGTTATTTGCCTACCGTTGCACAGCCGTAACCGCAAAAGAAAAGACCACCAAAAGATACTTAATAACGAAGGCTTCACAAAAACAAAAAAAAAAAAGGTACAAAACCGGTTACAAAAGTGTGCCAAAATTGGGAAAACCACTTCTAAATTCCATACAGTCCAGGAGGCAAACAATTAGAAAGAAACGTGGGCCTTAGCTTCCAAATAATTGATTTGTATTGTAATTTTGCACGAAATTCTAAGAATTATTTGAATTGTACACAAGAATGCCTAAGAACGTGGCTTTAACTTTTATAAATTCCATAAGGATAACCGCTTAGAATTGGTTCAAATCTAGAGATATTAAAATAAATATTAAACTATTGTTGGGTATCCCATGGTCGTGGCTTTCGATTTCTTATTTTAATTGAAATGAATCATTAGCGATGCAAGTGAACCGAAATGTTGTGGTTAAAGGCAGCTCTTAATTTGGCTAATAAACTAGTTTCCCCTTATTTGAGATATCTATTTCCCCATCACATCCATTGAGTCAACAGTGTTTCGTCAAGTGTAGAGCACGCGACCAAAGGGGGATCTGCTGTGAAAGTCAACGGTGCAGTTCATTATGACAAATTTACAGTTCATCAGCGATACAAAAAAAAAAAAAAAAGTCAAATGGAAAATCGGGGAGACTGAATACATGCATATTTGTATGTATGTTTGTGTAAAAAATGGGGTAAATATTAGCAATGAGCCACTAAATCATCAGTGTCTCTGTTTACCATACCCATACCCATACCCCATATCCATATCCATTTTCCCCCGATTTCTCCCTCTCCCTCTCTCTCTCTCTCTCTCTCTCTATCACTCTGCTTCCAAGTGAAACCCGAAAATGGCAAAAGCTGATAAAACGAAGTGACAAACAATCCAACAACGCGCTGCCCGTAAAAGGTAAATGGCGTTCAGAGTTCAACAAACCCAGTCTGAGTTCGCACAAAAACAATCACAAAACAAGAAAGGAAGCGAACTTGAGGAAGCCAAAGTCTGTATACCCTTGAAATAATAAAGGATCTGGTTTAGTTTTAAGACAAACTATATAATCAACACTCAAGTAACTAAAGGCTAAAAGCCTTTGGAATGATTCTCTCAAATTTGATCTTTATGTCAACATGTCCTTCTCCAGATTTTGTGGTTTTTAAGATCTTTTTAGACGAGGAAAAGGACATTCTAATTCATAATATATCTTCAATCTTAAATATTATCTAAATTACAATCATTGAACTCCACAAATAATGATAACTTTATAATATTTAAAGCAGCTGCATTTGCCTTAAGCTATAAAAACAAAGAGAATTTCATTTATTAATTGCATAATAGTAGTATATGCATAATATAGCGGTTAACAGTTGTTGCTGTTTATTTATTTCAATATGGTTCGGTAAAGTGGACCTTGGGAGTGGCCCCAATTACAACAGTCAAGTGTCTTTGTACATCCAGACGGGGTTAGTCATCCCGACCATTTTGACGATGACTCCCGATGGTGACTATGTATTATGTATGACTGCACGGGTGAAAAAAAAAATATAAAAATATATATTAGTATGACTTTAAATATTTTCCCAATATGGAAATCTTCAT
This sequence comes from Drosophila leontia, assembly GCA_008042735.1. Classification (NCBI taxonomy): domain Eukaryota; kingdom Metazoa; phylum Arthropoda; class Insecta; order Diptera; family Drosophilidae; genus Drosophila; species Drosophila leontia. The sequence continues at coordinate 4,934 of VNKB01016144.1, read as the reverse complement.
TGTTTTTGTTATCAGCCATATTTTTTGCAATTCAATAAAAGCTAAGGGTAATGCGAATGCAATTATGTTGTAGAGGAAGTCCTAAAACTGTATTGTCGCATTTCCTTGTCTTATCGCGTAGCTCAAACTTTCATTATCTGGGCTGGCATTAGATTTATGTTCGACAAGTTATAATAAACAGAAATGACACTTGGCACATAATTCACTTGCTGATACAATGCCTATTAAAAAACCAATTACGTTTAATTGCGTGTCCCGCTCTCTTTTTCTCTCTCTTTTTTTGGGGGTTTCTTTTTTTTTTTTACTTTGCTCACCTTACCTTTATCTCTTTCAATAAGTTTTACCTGGCCGGCAAGCGTGTGTGGTATTGCATTTAGCCAAAAACTTTTCGATGCGTAAGCGATTTCTTCAAAATGTATTTTGTGGACACACTTGAGTATGTTGCGAACAGGGTTGCCAAGTCGAGGGAGAAACCGTAGATTAAAATATGACTCAACTCGAATATAAATGTACATACATGAGTATTCATTTCCTTGTAGCATATTTCTTTACAAGATGAGTCGCCCTGGCGCCAGAATAATTAGTCATTCATTAATAAAGAAGTTTTCAATGAAATTCTTAATTTATTTACTATTTACTATTAGGCTTAGAATATCCTTTTTAATCAAGTTTGCTTATCGGTTAGATATTAGATAGATTAGCTTGATCCAACCATATTTATCTATCTTTTTTCACTTGAAAAGAGTAAAGTTGTTTATATAATTCTTGCTAGTGGAATTTAAAATTCTCTCATTCGATTTATCGATGAAATTGAGAACGGTGAGTTAATTACACAGGTCAACAAAGTTCATAGGTTTTTTTATTTCTGTAGCTAATTCTATGAAGCGTATGTAGTCCTTCTGGTTTCTTCAAAACCATCTTTTAAATTCTATGCACCCGCATATAGATAAAATGTAAAGACCAAGAAAAATATATTGGTAAGTCCCGGTTATCGCATAGTCGTGCCACTCGACTATAACGTTCTCTCTCTTGTTTTTTGTCGACCTGTGTTATCAGCGCGCTCTAAAAACAAAAAAACAAAAAACGAACAGAAGTTTTTGGAAGAGGAGATTAGAAGAACGAAATTACAAAGAATTGGTCATTAAACGTTTGTGTTATTTATATATGCACATATGTATATATTTATATACACAAATGTATTAAAGTACTGTCTAGTACTGACTAATTTTCAATAGTGTGCTTATGGTCTTACTTGTGACTATTCAGGATGACGCGTTCTTCAAAAGGTGTTCTTCTCCACCACGCTCTCGTTCCCCATTGCTCTCTTTCTCACTGATAAAGACCCAGTTCGATTGGTAGTTTTTTTTATATATTTTTCTGATAAAAGAAAAGGCATAAATAGTGGGCACCACTGAACCACTCGCTTAGTACCCAGCACCAGCTTGTCGAAAGCTCACCAGCAAAAGAGTGTAAAGGATTACCGGAAACAAAGGATTTTATTAATTACCTAAAGGGATCGCGCGCAGAATCCTTGACGCTCTCTCTCTTTCGACCTTTCTCTCGCGTTTTGCTCTCTTTTAATTGCTTTCTTCTCGCGCGTGTCGTGTGTTGTTGTGGGTGTGTGTGTGTGTTGTTTAAACCGAATAGTGTGTTTTTTTTTTTTGTTGTTCAACAAGAAAAAATCCGTGCCGTAACATAAACAAAATCTTAATTAACTTCGTGCGCAAATCAATTGAAAATAATGGCCGATATTATCGACATCCAGCAACATCAGACGATCGAGGAGTTCAAGCTGAATCTCGAGGAGCAGTTGCCCGACGTAGGTGGCGCCAGCGTAGCAGCTACAGTGGATATTCGCTAAAGCTGATATTGATAAGCTAAACCTTCCTTAGACCTTCTAGAATTAAAAGTAGTGTTTTTAAAGTTACATTTTTTAGAAATTTGTTTATTTTTAATTATTTTTGTTTATAGATTTGTTTAATTACTTAAAAATCTATTTTTTGACCGATAAATGCGATAACAAATCTAAATCTATTAAATGTATTTTGTGTTCATAGTTCAAGTGTTCATATCTGATTGTTTTAGAAAACTTTGTTTAGATATAGTTTATGGCAGCTTAACTCAATTTTATCGATTTTTAAGCCATGATTTCTTTAATTTTTATATCATCTAACTCTTTTTTTTATGGAATTACATGAAACGAAAGTTAGCGAAATTGATTTATGGAAGTTCGACTGTAACTTGGACGGTTTTTTTTTATTACTCACGATTCACGTAATCGCACTCCCTCTCAATTTTCGTGTGTGTCTGTGCTTTTCGATTGCCGCCGTATCGCTGTTTCCCGGCGTATTTTATGGACTTTTAATCGATAACACAGACGGGAACCGACACGCATACAAATGGCCAAAAGCGGGCCTTTGCAGGGAAGAACACCTTCGCCAAAGGCAGGTGACCCGAGCTCAAACAAAAAAAAAAAGTTGCGAGAATCGAAAATCACTTCCGTTCGACGTCAGTCATAAGTTATATTGGACACTCTATTCTCCCTGCTCCCTTTTATGATAACCAGATCGCCACATTCCACTTTTGCCCAAGGACTTTTGGGTCTCTGCCACCCACCGCCCACCGCTATCATTACCATATACATAATCGAGTGCTGTGTTCGATTCTATGTTCGCTTTTTGGCGCACACAAGTTTATCTTATCGGCAAACAGGCCAAGCGCAGCAATCAACGCACCACTACCAGTACAGGCGCTGAGACCACCTATAAATTCCACAGTCCAGTATCACCCAACTCCCCCTTTTCGCGCTTTTGGGGCCTTTCAATTTCCACGAGCGGCAAAAAAGAGAGGGAAAAGAAGAGAGCGAACAGCGCCCAGCTAAATATTTATTTTTCCCTATATTGTGGCGGATATGGGTTGGGTTCAGGGAAATTAGCAAAATTCTTAGGGTCTCTCTCCATCGGGGCTTATAATTATTATTCCATTGGTCCAATCTAATGAGTAAATGCTGTTTATCTTAAGTAAATCCTAATGAAACCCCACCACCCAAGTGTTTTCTCACTGAATCATCGGGGTGATTTATACAAATTTGTTTAGGTTTTCGCACTTTTCGATTAGCTCTTTGTTTCTTTTCTCTGTGTAGATAGATTCTTCATTATTTGCCGCCTCTCGACTGTTTAATTTCAAACAAAACCATTGCCGATATTCAGCGATAGTATGTTGTCAGTCATTCAGTCAGGTGAAGAATAGTTCCCCAGGAACTAGAATGCAAATTAAAGCCGATAAGGCCGACATACAGACACCCGACGACCGACTTTGGTGATAAGGTCGCGTGAGATGGAAATTCAATTTTATTTTTTTTTTTCATAAACATTCCAGCGATAAAGTGGAGGCACTAGAGACTACGGATGTGTGTTTGCAATCTGGATTTGATTGATGACTCACAGACCGACCGATTGACTCACTCATGACCGGTGAGGATTACTCATAGAGATCTCTCTTCTCCGCCGCTCAAGTGTTTCTATTTTTAGCCTAAAATATTTGCATTTTTTGTGCCAGGTTTTGAGAAAGGGTCAATAGTGTTTATTCATTGCCTAAAGATGAGCTGTTCGAATACGAAAAACAAAGAGGAATGAGTTTAATGAGTTATTCATTTATAGTTTAGTAACTAAATAGGGGTGAATTATACTTATATTGTATTTTACCTTAAATATTAACCCCTTTATGTTCTATATTCTTCAACAGTTGGACGCCAACAAGGATGGCTTCATTGATCTGCACGAGCTGAAGGATGCCCTTAACCAGGTTGGCTTCAAGTTGGCCGGTTACCAGGTCCGCGAGATGATCGATGAGTTCAAAAGCAAGCAGCGTACCGCCCATCAGGGCAAGCTGAATCTGGAGGAGTTCGAGACGCTGTGCCTGGACCTGAAGAGCAAGGATGTGGCCAGTACATTCAAGACGGTGGTGTCAAAGAAGGAGAATCTGGAGACTCTTGGCGGTATGTCGAGCATATCGTCGGAGGGTACCACCCATTCGGTGCGCCTCGAGGAGCAGCTGGCCTTCTCCGATTGGATCAATTCGAATCTGGGGCATGACAAGGATCTGCAGCATCTGCTGCCCATCGACAGCGAAGGCAAGCGTCTGTATTTGAGCATCAAGGATGGCATCCTCCTGTGCAAGATCATCAACCATTCCTGCCCGGACACGATCGACGAGCGGGCGATTAACAAGAAGAATCTGACGGTGTACCGGGAGTTTGAGAATCTGACCCTGGCCCTCGTCTCCTCGCAGGCCATCGGTTGCAATATCGTCAATATCGACGCCCACGATTTGGCCAAGGGCAAGCCCCATCTGGTGCTGGGTCTCCTCTGGCAGATCATCCGCATCGGTCTCTTTAGCCACATCACCCTGGACAGCTGTCCGGGACTGGCGGGTCTTCTGTTCGACAATGAGCGTCTGGAGGATCTGATGAAAATGTCGCCAGAGGCCATTCTTTTGCGATGGGTTAACCATCATTTGGAGCGTGCCGGCATCTCGAGGCGATGCACCAACTTCCAGTCTGACATTGTCGACTCGGAGATCTACTCGCACCTGCTGAAGCAGATTGCGGGCAATGATGCGGACGTAAATCTGGATGCACTGCGCGAGGCGGATCTTCAGCAAAGGGCGGAGATTATGCTGCAGCAGGCGGCCAAGCTCAATTGCCGCAGCTTCCTCACGCCACAGGATGTGGTCAATGGCGTTTACAAACTCAATTTGGCCTTTGTGGCCAATCTGTTTAACAATCATCCTGGCTTGGACAAGCCCGAGCAGATTGAGGGATTGGAGTCAATTGAGGAGACGCGCGAAGAGAAGAGTAAGTACAACATGGTTTTTTTAAGAGAAAGAGAGAGAGAGAGAGAGAGAGAGAGAGAGAGAGAGAGAGAGAGAGTTTA
>VNKB01016137.1:0-11638 GCA_008042735.1 Drosophila leontia | reverse complement strand
TACAGTTCAATCTTTAATAGTTTTGATAATATTTTACTTCAAACGCGAGCACCAAGGGGGGCGCTAATCTGGTGACGCGCAGTGTATATTTTAATTGTTACCTGCAAGGGTATACAAACTTTGACTGGCCAAAGTTAGCTTTCTTTCTTGTTTTATTTTAAATTAATTTTTTAATAATCTTTTTCTTTATTTCTATTACATAGTGGGAAATAATTCTTATTTATGCACTTATTGCTCAATACAAAGAATGGACCAATATCTCAATACCAAAATGAAGCTTAAATCATTGACCCATAAACTAAATGTCAACAGAGAGAAACCAATAACAGAAGACTTCCGCTGGGCATAGATTCTTAATAAATTTCCATAACGAAGGATGCCATTCCCCACCACCACCGAAGCCAGAATCGAAGTCGCAAAGCGAACTGTAAACATATTTCCCATATTACGTCACAGTTGCTTGTCAAAAAGAAGTAGCAACATCAAATGATGGCAAACGAAAACAAGCTGCCTGCCTGCTATACTACTACATATACCACAAAACCGAAAGGGAAAATAAACAAGCGGCGGGGAAATTGAAAGGAAAACCCGCCAGCGAGCCATAAAAATAGCTGAGGCCAAAAACATTCAAACTTATGCTGGGACAGAGCCACCGAAAAAGCCAGCTCGCGACTGGCGCTTATATTTTATTGCTATTATCCTGTTTACTTCATGTTTATGCACACACAGCCACACACATTCACACACACCCAAATGAGGGAGCACATGTTCAGCTGTGTGTGATGGTGTGCGAATTAGTTGTGGCAGTGAAACGAAAGTGGATGCCTCGATTTTTGGCATTTCATTTCTATTTTTTTAGTACTCTTCCACTGAAGGGTACTATGAAATATTAAGAATTTATTTAATTATATTAAATTAAAATTCAAAGCATTAAATTAAAATTGAAAGCATTATCATTGAAAAATAACATCATTAAAAATATTATCATTATTACAGCCCTAATTAAAAAGTTGTTTTAAAATAATTTACAACTTTGAAAAATATTTTCTATTAAATATGTTTACTTTATTTGCAACTATGTTGATAGGAAATAATATATATTTAAATTACTTTAAATATTGTCTCAAATAAACTTGTTTTGAAGTGTACTCAAACCTCCGGATTTTCCACAAATATTTTTCATAAACTTATACCTCGCATTTTCGTTCCCCTTTTCGCTTTCGTTCAATTGAAATGGACTGATGAGGAAATTTCGAGGGGTGATGGTGCGGTGAGCATAGTTTAGTGACGTGTTGATATTCACGCACATATGGAAACCCGAGTTAGATGTCGCCGTGTGGTTTTTACGACGAGTTCCCCTCGACTTTCCTTTATTTTCCCCCGTTGATAAGGGGAAAAAGTGCTAACCTTGTACCTTTTTGTGCGTTGTCCTTCTTGGACAGCAGTCACCAGCTGGCTAAAGAGCAAGGGAATCCGCCAAGGAACCTCATTCGATTACACAAACCGGAGAATCCCACCGACATTGTTCGGCCCTCGCCCTTTGTTAGACTTCCACTTGGGGGTTAAAAGCATTGAATATCTAAAGAGACAACATTGTCATATTTTCAAATTGAGTGTACAAGTGCTTTCACTAAACTTCTGTGTGTGCAAAGGGGGCTGGGGGATGGCGGAGGAGGGTCCAACACATTTGTTAGCTTTAATAAACATTTATATGACTTTGGCTTAAGTGCTGTATGGTTTCGGGACGGGGAATGCTAAGGGCCAGGGGGAGTCAGGGCCAAACAAATAAATTACGTCGCCAGCATCTAAGGACAACAAATCAAGTAATGCATGCATAAATTCAACAATTTCCACAAGTAGCCAAGAAAGTAGCTGAAAATTTTCCTGCTACCAACTGCGTTGCTGCTTTTCCAATGACTCGCTTCGTAATTTATGACTTGACGCTGGAGCAACCACAAAACCAGAACCAAAAACTGAAGCTCAAGCCGGGCCACTAGAACCAATGACAATTTTCGGAACAATTTTCGCGCTTCTCTTTCGCCGAGCAGGAGAGATGGAAAATCCTAGAGGGAAAGGGATGGCAGGCGCCTCAAGAAGTGCCCAAGTATGCGTGTGGTTGTGTGGGAAAATTGTAAAATTGTTGAAATATAAAACTTTCCGCTGCATAGCGAGCTAACGATGTGGAAACCTGAAGAAAGTTATGTTATCAATTTCAGGAGCACCAAATAAATTTAAATTTAACACAAAAGGACGAGCAGAGGCCATCTCCTTACCAAAAAATTATGGCCAGCAGGGCCAAAGGCTCAGCTAAGAATTTCTAAGTTATTGCCGAACTCTGATTGGGGTTCTTGGAATTTAAGCCAGGCGGGAAAAGATGGAACTGTGATCACAAGTTAAAGTGGAATTCTTATTTTAATTAAGGTTAATATTCCATTGATTGAGTGAGCTTTATGTTGTATTTCATTTTGTATTTTCCTTCCATTTTTCTCGACAAAATATGCAATATTATATTTCTTAAATAATCAACCACAAGTTGATACAACCAACGCAAAGGATAAGTGATGTTTTTGGTTATAAAATCAATTTCCCTTCAAGCCATTCAATTTCCGAAAGCAATAATTATGCCAAGTGTCAAGGCGGGAAAAACTGGAGGAACAACCGCAAAAATGGAAAGTAGGAAAAGGGATGAGAGAAACTATCTTTCTCTTCCGCAACCCCGTTTCCCCTGGCCACAATTAATAACTCTGTGTGAGTGTGTGTGTTTGGCAGAAATCTTGAGCAGGGCCCGAAAAGGAAAGCCCTATAAATCCTTGAGCATTTAATTCGAACAATAGGAAAAATAATTACGAGCGCCGAGCACGTGAGTCGAGAGCACTTGAGGGTTTGAGGAGTTAACCGACAGGCAGGCAGTCTGGGTGGGTGGATGGGGATAAGGATAAGCCGTGAAAAAATTACACCAACAGAAGGCACTGAATCTCTGACTGACTGACTGCTTCGTTCAACTGACAGTCAGCCGGAAACAGCAACAAAGTCTGTATGTGCTGCGCAAGTGGGTTTACTTGTCAGGCAGTTAATCTAAGCCATCAAGAGCCAGCCAGCCCAGTCAGAGCCCAGCCAGCTATCCAGATATTCCAGTCAGCGGAAAGTGCCGTACACCAGGTGCAATTAAGAATTTTCCACGGAAGCCGAGTCAAGTCAACAGCAGCGGGGAGAGGGGACAAAAAAGGTAGTCTCCTTCTAGGCTTCTCTACACTCAAGGAAAACTATTTCAAGAACAGAAAAGATAAGTTAGCAAGTAAAAATCTTTAAAAAAATCGAATAAAGGGTCTAGTTAAAAAGTACTTTTTCCTCTAAGAAAACAAAAATTTATTGAATTCTAAGTTATTTACTTTTCTTTGTAGTATTTCTCAAGTAACAAAATATATATTTCTTAGTGTAATTTCCCAGGTATTCATCGCTATCTTTCCACCTCTCCTCCCCTCCTCTACTCATGCTCGTTTACTATTCATTCTAGCGTGCCATTAAGATTTGTTGTTTGAATACATTTACCATTTGTTAGTGCAGCGCTCACAGGACTCCGACTCCAACTGTTTCTGCGCTCGTATCTGTATCTGTGACTGAAGCCGGAGCTCTGTATTCCGTATCTGTGAGGTACGCTCACTCCTGCTCCTGCCCCTGTCCGTGTGTTCGTTTCTGCACTCACAGCAATTATTTACTCGCGCTTAAAGCTAAAAGGCTTTAATTGCGCGATTATTTGTCTTCTTCATTAAGCGAAACACGCAAATCTCAAAGGCGAAAGGAAAAGGCTTTGAATTAAGCGACTGATGGGTGAAGTGAAAGGGGAAGGCCTGACAGTGGGCGACATAAGTTGCCAGGCATTCGGTGGAGGTAAATGACTAGGACACACAAAGTGTTATTTTGAAGGAAGTTTAAGCTAGTTTTAGAAGGGGGTTTTCTGGGGTTGAGAATAGTCAAGGGAGGGATTTATAATACTTAAATAGTAGATTTATTCTTAAGGTAACTGAAATTAAAGAAGTCTTGGGAATATGGCTTAAATTAAAACTTAATTTATAACAACCTAATAGTTTTCTGTATATTATAATGTAATAATATAATAATAAACTCAGTAAATATATTTTCTTAAAATATTTATTAACTTTAAAGATATAAAAATAACCAAAAGCAAGCTAAAATGACTTGTATACTAGTAATTAAATATTGCATTTTGACTATAATGGATCACCGTGCACTAACTTTCTCCTGCCATTGTTGGCTGCACATGCAATGCCTCCCAGGATCACCACCTCCTTGCCACAAACAGCTAGCACAAAAGCACACATTCAGCGAAAGTTTCTAAATTATTACAAAACAAGCAGTCAAACAAGCGGCTACATCAACGCCAACACCAACAACCCGAGCAATTTGTGCCAGGAGTATCTCGTTGGGGTCGTGGGCGTTTGTGCTAAATATATCAGGGACGATGGCAACAAAAACGGCCAAAAGGACGACGAGGACAATTAAAAGCACACCTTTTGCAGTCGAGTCGCCAAGCTGCTCCTCAATAATTGACGAGGCCTCAGACCCGGGATCCGTTCCTCCAGAGCCCATACTCTGGAGCCCCAAGAGCCGGGGACAAAGTGAAAACCTCGCACGAAAATGTTGCAACGTTTTAGTTTTAATTTCTAGTCACTGAAAAAATGAAGTCTTTAGTTGCTTAAATAAAAAACAAATAATAATTAATTTAAAATCGAATCTTAAAAATTCTTCCTTTTTGAAGTTCCTAAGTTGTACGAAAAATTTAATTTGCAGCAACTGAGAAATCTTCAAAGAGATAGTGGCCACATTTGTTTCCGGTGCTGGAAACTTGCAAAAAGGAATTTAACCTTAGCGCCAAGTGTTTTATTATGTAGTTTCAGTTGTTGGAATGTGTTAAGGATGCCGCACGTGTTACCAACTCCCCGCCAATCCTCCCCAGTTTTTGTATTACTTCGTGCGCGAAATTAAGCCAAAGTTGAAGTTTTTTTTGGCGGAAGGCCTGGGGAGTGGCTTTGGGAGTGAGTGGGGTGAACGGAAGCCAACCGCCAAGGCAGCAGCGGCAAAAAGAAAAGTTGCTTCCTCTCCTTCCCCCCCCCTCTAACAAGGGGGGTGCTGGCAATCAAAGCGCTGAGTCAGTTAGTCAGACATATTGGATCGTGCGATGGGGCTGGGGGCTGGTGGCGCGATAAGCCAAGTTGTGGGGCTCGGGCTTAGTCCTGCCAATTGCATGATAGTCGCTCTGGATCCCAGACAATGTAAGCGAACGGACCTCGGTTAAAGACACCTTCGAAACCTTCGAGGCCCCCAGGAACTTGGGTGCGTGACTAACGGTATTTAAAGCCGCCGGAAGCAGTTCCAATTTAAGTTGCAGTCAGGGGCTCGGCCAGCGAATAAGGCTAAAATCGGGTTGGTCCTGTGCCCAAAAGGGCTGCATTCATTAAGCTGACTCAGCCAAAGGGGGGTGCAAGTTTAAAGACTCCTAATGCCGGCAATATTCCAGCGTCCATAATGAGAGGGGCAGCCAAAGTTCACTTGGCTCAAATGAGAAATTTTGGGAAACTAGACAACAAAGATAGAATTTAAAATTTGACAAAAAAGGAGTTTCATTTACTTTTTCTGTATTTGTTTAAGAAAAGTTTTTTTTTCTAATAGAACCTATCACAAGTTCAGATTCAAAACCCTTTGAAGGGTGAAATCTGCTTTTGACTGAACTTGTCAGCCAGTGTAATCGCAAATACGAGCAGAAAACCATCCGTCCTGGAACCTGAGCTAAAAATTCCTGGCTTGTTATACTCTCCATCTCTCTGGCCTTTTTGGCAGAAACTAATTTAAGTGCAAGGCCCCAGAAGCGGAGCGGAGGAGCACGGAGGAGCAGGCGGCAGCCACATCATTAAGTCGAAGACGAAGAAGGCGCAGTCGAAGCCATTTTATTTGTTTAAAATTTCATTGAGGATGCGCTCGGCAGCGTCGCGTCGCCTTGTGGCGAAATTAAAACTGCTGGTTAAGGACGAAATAGAGAGAGAGATGCAAAAGATGCAACCGCTTGTGCGAAAAACTTTATCCTGCTGGCTTTTTGTGGGCACAATCATTATACGCCCAACTTTGATTGAGGCCGTCTCTCCCCGTTTCGGGCTGAGTTTGGCCTGGGCTGGGATGGGACTCACTGGGGGCATATTATGCCAATCCCGACTGCGTTCCCCTCGGCATAGTATCTGTAGCTAGGATCCCTCCATAGACAACTATTTACACAGGCTGTCGCGCAAGCAAAGTTTCCCGTATGCGGGAGATGCGAGTCCTGGGAAATGGGTTGTTGTGCACTTGGAAAATAAATGTATTATAAATTACATACATCATTAAAATATCTTTAAATGTAATTTAAACAATTGGCAGTTGGAAAATAACGCATACAAAATTAAAGTTTAATATTTAAAGTAAAAAGTACAGAATTTGATGTATTTTTAATGATTACACTTCTTTATGGCCTAGTAAAAGTAAAAAGTACCAGGTTTTCCTGCTGCTGATTTCCCTTGAACATTTTCTTTTATTACCAATCATATCCATATATTTCTATCTTCCAGTGTTTGATCTGGGATCACAGAGTCTCTCGCAAAATTCGACATTCGGCAACTTTTAACGCACCCGCATGCATTTCAGCTTGCGTCAAATTGTTGCAAATAAAACGGAGCCACCTCTTTCATCCAGTCGGAAAACCCCCGCACTCGGCGTTTGAATCAGCTCGTAATTTCTTTAATAGTTGTTCATCATCGGTGGCATCCCAACAGGGGACTGGGGGTCAGACACGGGTTAAGGGGTTGCGTGGGGTTAGGGGTTAAGTGGGCGAGTGGGCGGAACGTGTGCGCTAAGTGGTTGTTAGCATGCATTCTGCATGGTGGTTTGGTGGGTGTGGCCTAGGTAAAAATACTTGTGTTAATTTATATGGCCTTTTCCCCGACTCGTCGTCTGGCGTTTGCATTTCCCGCCACCCGGAAAACTCCCCGCTTTCCATGGGGGGCTGCAGCAGATTGCGTTTGCTTGTTAAGCGCAGATTTGTCAATTAGGCTGACGTTAACTGGTACATAAAACGACGCGAAAACGGATCTTCTGATGGGGCCACCAACAAGCTGCTAACAAAAAAAGGGATAACCAGACAGTTGTCGAACAGGGTTACCCATCAATTCAGGAAATGGATTAGGGAAATTGGCTGTGAAAGTGCTACAGCATAAATGGAATAAAGGTGAATAGATCACGAGAGTTTATGGGCTTTAAAAGGCGAGAAAAACACTAGAGAGTTCATAAAAACAGGACAGACAATATTACCCATGATCAACACTCAGAATTAAATTAAATTGTTTTTACTTTTTATTTTAACTATAACACTATATTAATAACAGGTTGTGCTAAACCAACTAAAGTTTATAAAATAATTTGCTTAATACTCTCTCAAAACATATTCCATCAAGAGGCTTTTCAAAAGAAGTCCCTACCGAATCCAATTGGGATTCTATAGTATCATTGATTGCGTCGAGTTGGCGAGGACAATGGGAACGAGATACAATATATTCACGGAACATGGAGCACAGAGTATCCGGAGATCCGGGGAGGCAGGATGCCAAATCCGTTTTCGGGTTTGGCGGCCATCTAATCAACCAAATTTAGTGTCATTTGGCGCAGCGTGTGCGTGCGACATGGAAAGAAGCATTTTTGCAAGTATCAATGACAGACAGGCGGCAAAAGCGCCAGCAACAACGCGGACTCTGCGGGTGTCATCAATTTGAGTTTGTTCCCGCCCCGCCCTTGCCCCTTGCCACGCCCCTAGCTCATGTCCTAAAACCCCTTTGCAGTCCCCCGTTTGCCACTGATTTGCGCTGATTTTGCAGCCGCTGCCAGGACATATAGGTACACTGAGAAATATACCTATACTTTGTTTGGAACATGTTTAAAATTATATTCTCAAATCAGGAGTAAGTATAATTTTAGTAAAAAATTTCTAATAATATACTGAACTTTAAATAAATCTTGTTAAAATATCAAATTTTATGAAATATATAAAAATAACCTCAAATTTTTCTTTTGTGCAAAACTGAAGGGCTCTGGGAAAAAAGCATCAAATCCATCAACGGGTTGAAATTGCAACATTCAACAAAGAGCTGCTCCATGGCGGCAAAAAAAAAAAAAATGGGAAAAGCGAAGCCAAAGGACAACATGCTGATGCTTCAATGCTGATGTTAGTAGAGTGAGGGCTTAGGGGATGCTGATGACGCTGCCACCCGTCGAGGATGCGTGACACGAATCCCGGCCAAGGCGTGTCCAAAGTAGATGCCGCTTAAAAATTTAAATTGTATTTGCGGGCGCTGCTGGGTGGCGATGATTCGGCAGGTGGTGCGCACTAAATCATAGCAAAAATGTGTGGAGATGCCGTGTTCAATACCCTCTAGGAATGCCCTCGGGTCTGGGAGGCATGCAAACCTTTAGAATTTCAATCAGTGGCTTCAATCCGTCTTTTAATATATTCCAAAATAACAAAGTGTTTGGAATTTATTTAAGCTCAACCAATATTTAGTTGGGATTTGTTTTGTTTTGACCATACATATTACATAAAGCTACTAAAAAATGAAAATAAACATTAATAAAACAATTTTTGTAACAATAATTTGATAATTTTGGTAAGGTAAGTGTTATTGAACACTTTCTTGGTATTCATATAATCCCAATTTTGTTTTTAAAATTTAGCAAGAATTTTTTAAACTAGCAGATTTTGAATCCTGTCGTACCGAAATGAACTAGAATTTACTCTGCATTTGCATTCAATATTTCATGAGTCCCTGCACTGGTCCTTTTTCTATTTCCTATCCTATGGCGAACGATACCCAGAGACTAATCCACTCTCCGGTTATCAGTGGCAGCCACAGCCCCCGAACCCCTTAAAAAAAACCTGCCACCGCCCCTTAACCTTAACGAGCCACAAGCGACACTCTCATACCGCCTTTGGTTCTCATGTAAAAAATTGCACATAAAAATTGCAAAAGCCTTTGCGTTTCCCCCTGGTTGATGGGAGAGTGGGTGAATCTGTAAGGAGGTCCTTGGCTGGCGGAGACTGTCTGAAATTCAATCGTAGATTCCGGTTTGGGGCTGGGAGATGGAAGCACGGGCACACCTGCTGATGAGTAAATCTTAAGTGCAATAAAGAAGGAGACGCAACAAAATCCAAAGTACGTGCAGCTGAACCCGGCCGGAGAGCTAGGAGAGAACGGCTAACCCGGAACTGGGCTGGAAGCACAGATAAAAATAGCTTAGTATTAATTTCAAGGATTTTGTGACTTGAACAAAGTGAAATCAATATTAGAAGCTTCTGATCGAGCTGACTTTAATCTTTATCTCTTATTTGAAAAATAATATTAATATTATTTAAATTAAAATCTAATATTTCATCATATAAAACAGCAATTTCTTTCTGTGTACGCGTACACTTACTTAGTGGGATTTTGGTCGTGTTCAAAGTTTGCCATTCTTTTAAGTAGTACATGGTGCATATATGTACTGCGGAATATATACCCGATTTCTTTTATATATTTTTTTTGTTTGCTCCACTTTAACGTTAAATCGTAAATTTTGCAAAAATGAAAACTTTGAAGCGCCTACGTGACGCACTGAAGTAGATTTAAATCCCCATCCCCCCCGAGTTGCTCTGAGTTACCCCGGTTGCCCAGGTACGAAAGTAGTTCGCTGGATTCCCGGCGCAAAAGTTACGCAAAACTCAGTGGCAAAACTCAGCGGCAAGTGTTAAGTGCGTTTGGGTTTAGCCAGCTGGAGAGACGGGCTCAGTTCTAGCCCTAACCCCATGCCCATTTTCCGCCGTATTTTTCCACCATCCCCAGCCTCCATTTTCCAGCTAGTTAGGAGTGGGAGGAACGGAAAGCCTTTGCCGCAGCTAAAGTTTTGTGAGTTCGCAAGAAAATTGCAAAGCTATTGCAGGGAAGAAGTTGCCATAACAATGACCTGGAGGAGTTTCGCAACTGTTTAAAAGGTTTTTGGCCCCTCAGCTTATCCCAGGAGACCAAAGGTCAAATGGTTTTTAAAGCGAACTTTGGCTGCAAAAAAAAAAAAATATTTTAGATTATTTAAAAATGTATTTAAAAATATTGTGATGCTATGTTTAAGTGTTCTTTTTCTATGAATTGACTTCACATTTTCTAGACTTGTAAATTTAATCTCGGCTTCAGATGAATCTCTCATACTCATCACACTCACAAGCTCATTCCATTATTATATTTAATTTGCATAAATATAACATAATTTACCGGACTATTTCAATCTGCAGCCTATCTATTTGGGTCTTGCCTTCAAATATTCCACATACGACATGTGTACGCTGTGCAGGACATGTCGTAAAATAGAGCTCAGTCTAGGTATTAAATATTTACCTACTCTCCGCTCGTATTTCTCCTTTATGTGGATTGTTAAATTTTCAAATTAAATTCCGGATATTAACGTGGCCAGATCTGACCCGGACATAATGCTCTCTCCGAGTCTAACAAAAGCATTTTTGCATATTTACTTAAATAAAACCATTTTAACGATTTACGGCGCAAAATTTCATGCATTTCGTGACTTGGTCTTTATATGGCATATGTGTGTGTGAGCTCTTAGGCGTGTAGGGGATCTGCGTGTGTGTGGGTGAGAGTGAGAGAGCACGAAAGGCCCTTGACCAAGTAACCATAAAGCATGAAGCATGCTGCAAATAAGCAAGGCTAGACAGTCTTATAGCCAAGGGGGCTTAGGTCCATGCACTCAAAGAAAAACATTAAGTAATCAAACTAAAAAACATCAAAAAAAGGTATTTCCCAGATTTTTTAAAAAATCTAAGCAACACTTTTTAAATAATTATTATAATAGTAAAGTATGAATACTTTTTAAATATTGTGTTTGAAATATTGACATTTCTCTTTAAAAAATATACATAATTTCAGATTATTTTTAAAATATTTCCCGATGATTATATAGATTTCAAGTCAGGTTTTATGCAGAGTGTGAACATAGGAGGGGGTTTCTAGCTGGTCAGGAGGATCTGTGAGCTATATGAGCTCAAAGCCGCCTCCTTCACTTGCTCCTCCACTCCTTCGGCTTGCCTTGTTTCGAGCTTCATGTTTCGTTACGTTTGCGTTTTGAGTGGGCGGCGGGCTGGGCGGCCGAGATAGAGCCAAAAAGGGGCTGGAGGAATGGGCGATAAGGGGAGTGGCAAGTCGAGGCTGTCGCTCGTAGCAGGAAACATGAAATTTTAATAATGTTTATAATGCCAAAAGGATTTGTTAGTCGACGCTGCACACTGAACTGCATATGTACACATGAGAGGGTGGCCTTAAACGTAAACAAGAAAGGAAGCTAACTTCGGCACGCCGAAGTTTGTATACCCTTGCAGATTGGTTTCGATGTTTATATTATAGATTTAAATGCTGAAAACACTCACAAAACAGAGTTTCATTACATTTTACCTATACTTATTATGTTTACAGTTTAAAAGTTACAGTTTTACATTTCCCAGTTTTACATTTTCTCTACATCTACCGATCGGTTTATATGGCAGCTATATGATATAGTTGTCCGA
>VNKB01016126.1:0-11499 GCA_008042735.1 Drosophila leontia | reverse complement strand
CCTTATTACAACTAAGATAAACCTCTTTCCGATTTGAATTTAATGCATTTTTGACTAAGTTACAGATTTGTTAAATTTTGAATTTTAATTAACAAAAATTGCGACATTTTTGTTACATTTTTTTAAGGGTTTACAGCGTAAAAATTCTGTTAGGCCTTGAGATAGCTAGCTCTCCATATTGAGCATCTCATCTCTCTTAATTTTACATACCCTTGCAGGGTATTCTAATTGTAGTCCGTATTTTGCAAATATTCTTATCAGTTTTTTTATATTTAATAGATAACAAAATTATTATAAATTATTTCTCACACATTAGATATAACAACGAAAAACATTTCAATTTATGTAATCATAACGATACATAATACTCCATAATAAAACTATGGATACATTATAAGCTTAAAATTGATTTCACATTAAGTCACCAAAAAGTAGGAAAACATTTTTAAGCCACAAAAATAAAATAAATAAATAAAAATTAAGAAAGTAAAAGCCCAAAAGATGCTTCACAATTTAAATAGAAATAAATGGGGTTACTAAACTGTCCGCTAGATGGCTTAGCACCACTGTTAATCCTCCTTTTAATGTCGTCTGGAAATAAGCAAAAATCTGGAGAAGCTTTCTCAGATTTATCCATCTTGGATTTGGTTCGGTATAAAAATGTTGTAATTGAATTTCGTTTAAATGGTTATTATGTATTTTTAGATACATCATTTATTGGTTTTAAGTTCCATTTAATCATCAATCAGTCGTTGTACAACCCACCGATGGTTTAATGAGCTGACGACGACTACTGCACAAATCCCTCGAAATGGACCGGTTTTTAAAGTTGATTGATCGGGTCACTGAATAGGTTTGGAAGATGCAACCCACAGACAGCTATCCGCTTCAGTTTAAATCACAGAAAAAGGAAAGGATTTAGTATAGCAGGGGATTTTTCAAATACAAATAACATTTCCCAAAACACAAAAATGCTTTCCAAATTGATTTTAACGCATTTTTGGCTTAGTTATACATTTTTTAGGTTTCGATTTTCCCAAAAATGGTCTAAAATTATGGATTAATATTTTAATTAAATGATGTATTAAAATTTATTAACAATTTCCATTAATTCGCCACACCGAAGCTTAATCTTTTCTTGTACTTTAACGTTTCGTTTCTTCCACCTAAATGAATATATTACTATATAGTGTTCCATATCTCACAAAATAGTACTAGAAATTTCTTGTAGAGCCCCAAAAATAAACCACCAAATGCTTAGTTATATTAAATAAGTTTATTATTTGGCGGCTAGTCATTAGTTAGCAAAGGCCGCTGTGAAGATTGCTGATTTTACATATTTACAGATTGCTAGCGTTGCACAAAACATATACACACGGACATTGTACAGTTGGCGGGGACCAGGATCAGGTAGATATATATATATATAGCGAGATATATGTGGTGGCGGGAGGGGAGAGGTCGTCGATTGCACGGTTATTAATTTATATTTATATAGATAAAAAAAAATTATAGTAAAATTACACAAAATAACACGACCGAAAAACGGAAGGAGGAGGCTGTGGAGTCCGGCTTCAGGGTGATTCTACAACAATCAGGAGTCGCTGAGGATGTCCTTTAATATCGAGCTGGAGTTCCGCGATGGCGCAAACTCGTTGGAGCCCATTGCCAGTGACTGTGGCGATCCTCCACCTCCTCCTCCTCCTGCTGCTACTGGCGGCGTGACCGAAATCCCCGCTGCTGCCTCTTGACTGACGGCCACTTGTGGCACTTGCGGCGGCACCGAGCCAGAGCTCGTATCCATCTGGCCCGCCGCCATGCTAAGCAATGTGGGACGCGAGGCCACCTGGTTTTGTGGCTGTGACTCCTGCTCCAGGAACTGGACAAAGGCCTGCACCAGGTTATCCTTGCTGCGGCCAGAACCTGAATGAGAGACCAAGGCTTAGTATTAGTGGGGATTTTCCTCAAACCAGAAAACTCATCCATACCTGTTGTCCCCGAAGAGGGGGAACCGCTGCCGCCTAGGATGGCGCCCAGCCAGCTGCTCTGCTGCTTGTTGAGCCCCACCTTGTCGGCCTCCTGGGCATTGAAGTCCAGCACGGAGGAGATCATGCGCAGCACCTGCTGCTTATCGCCGGCATGTCCACTGACCACATAACCGATGAGCAGGCTCTTGATCAGGCTCTTGTCAATCCGATCCGTTTGGCTGCTCTCGCTGCTGCTCAGGCTCTGCTCCAGCCGGCCGTTGGCCTCCTTCAGGCTCTCCACTAAGCGAGAGAGATGGAGAGAGATTAGGCAAGGATTAGTGTGTGACTTAACGTATAAATATAAGTATTATTATATGGGGGGTTTCGGTTTCTGGGTTGGATTCAAGGCACATATCCGGGGGAGAAGCGCGCGCGTGTTGGCTTGGTTGCTTTGGCATGCGGTTAGTGCGATTCGTGCACGGCGTAGTATGACATAAGTACTGGTTGTTGGATTTATGGCACACCAGTACCTGATGTAATACTCAACCGTACAGACGCTGAGCTCCTCCGATCTGCTCTGATCTGATCTGCTGTGGCGGCGGCACTGCGACTGTATATCTTTGACTGTGGCTGGCGCTGGTCAGTAGTGGGTAGCATCTCCTCTCGGATTCAAATGCAAAATGCAAATGCAGCAAATCAAAAATCAAAAACGAACTCAAAAAGGCAAATACGAAACGAAACGAAACGAAACGGAAACAACAGAATCCCGAATGAGACTCTCAAGGGGATTTGAGTTTGGCAATTCGGAACAGAGATAGGATACGGCATATATAATATACAATATATATATAGGAGGAGAAACATGCAGAGTATATATTGAATATATATAGTATATATAGAGTACATGGCTATTTGGAGGAGTGTGTGTACATAATATGTGGCAAATGCCGCAGTCTCGAGCAATCTCCAATTGCAAAGTGAGTGCGTCGAATGGCTTAAACCGCTCACATTTACAAATTGAGATTATTCAATGCTGCAGATACAAAACGGTTCTTTATTCTTCTTTTTTCTTTTTTCTTTATTTTTTGTTTTACGGATTACGGGTTACGAGTTACGGATAACGGATGGTACGGTTTACGAGCTGATTATACGGTTTTATACGATTGTTTATATTGGGAGGGGGGGTAGGTATGTCACGGTGTCTTGTATCGATATATAAATATATAGTCACAATCATAATTAAATTAAAAATCGACAAAAATAATAATAACAATAAAGGCAAATACACTATAATAATAAGCAAACAAGGCAGGACAAAAATAGTTGGTTACCAAAGTAGTACAGTTTGAAAACAATCGAGGTTATCGAAGCTATCAATCACTATTAAGAAGGATGTAACTACTCTACTTTTAAAAAATCACAAAGAAAACAAATAAAAATGCAAAAAGCTTAGAAAAAAATTAAAAATACAGCTACATAGCATTTAAATTAAATTATAATTATTATACTTGAACAAATTTTAAATTAAATTAATTTTTAAATTTAAAAAATTATTTATTTAATTTAAAAAATATTATTATATTAAAATAAATGTTAAAAAATATATATTATTTAATTAAAAAAATATATATATTTTATTTAAGTAAATTAAAAACAATATATATTATATTTAAATACATTAAGAAATATATATAATATTTAAATAGTTTAAAAAATATATATATATTATATTTAAATATCAAACAAATGGTATACCAACACTTGTTGCATCTTCTTTGCTTAAACATTCACAACAAACACGAAAGAGTTATCAAAAGCTGCAAATCACAGTTCAAGCTTACACACAAAGTAAATGTATTTTCTAATTAAGATTTAACAAACATTAAAGGCGCCTAAGAATTAAAATATTGTGGCTACTTGTGGTGTTTTTGTGCTTTTTCAACAATGATTGTTTGGAGGTGCAACATTAAGTGGTTAATAGTTATATTTGCTACTCATTAAGCGGACACAGAAGCGGACAAGTCAGTCGATCGATTACCTGGTCTCTGTGAGGTGGAGAGTTGGAGTTAACAGCCAATACAGTTTTTTTTTTTTTTAACTTTTTGCCACGTGCTGTAGGTGCAAATATTTGATCTCTTTTTTTTATTTTCCAAATTACAGAGTTTTTTTTTTGTGTTTTTGGTTTAAGTTTTAGTTTAGTTTTTTTTTTTTTTTGTTTTTCTTGGTGATTAAATGCAATTCAAAAAAGTCGATACCAACTGAAATTCCGAGTGTTTCATATTTACGCTTAGCTCCCAGAATTACCAGCTGATATTTACCTTTGAGAATCGTGTGAGGAGGTGACACTGGTTCTTTGCTAATCTCTCACTTTCGCCCGAGACTCTAAGAGACAGAAATGAGTGTGCTTTTCCCTTTTTTATATATATTTTTTGAGTGATTCAGTGGGTTAAACAGTAGTCATTCCTAGGGGGGTGGGGTTTGATGAACAGTGAGTGAGTTGCTGCTGCTGCAGGGGTTAAGTACATGCCGGGGGAATCCCGAGGTGCTTCGACACACAGGCTTTGTCTTTTATATATTTATTTTCTTTTCTTTTCTTACTTTTTTTTTGGGGGGTTAGTCAACAAGTGTAGTGGTAGTTATAGTTGGTGTTAAGCCCCTAGATCATCACCACCCCCAGACTCACCTTCATCCCTCAGCACGGCTATGGTTTGCTGGCCCGCCTCTAGCTGATCGGAGAGTCGCGCCGCCGCCCTTAGTCCCTGGTTGGCATCCGCCAGCTGCTGCTGCAGTGCAGCCATCTCGGCCTGCAGCTGTCCTTGGTGAGCCAATTGGGACTGCATATCACGGCGGATGCGCTGCGTGGCCAGCTCAATGTCGTGGTCTTTATCTGGAATTTATATTTTTATATATTTTTTTCCACATTCTTTTGCTTGGTTATAGTTACTATTTTGGAATTGTTCCAGGGCACACTGCAGATTGGTCAGAGCCGCTTGCTGTTTGAGCTCTCGATCCTCGCACAGACCCAGTTTGGCCAGGAGCTCATCCCGCTGCTGCTGGAGCAGGGCATGCTGGGCCTGCAACGTCTCCGCCTGCTGATTGGCTCGTATGCTAAAGAGGGTAAAGGAGGAGAGTTTGGTAAGGTTTTATTGTTTGGGAAAATCTTTAAGGGGAAGCGGAAACTCTGGCAGGTGATTCTGTAATCCTTAATCACCTCCTTGGCTCCCCTTGAAATCTATAATCTCTTGCCCGACTCCCGCCTTATGTAAAGAGTCACGACTCCAAAGCCATATCCCAGCAATTGGAAATTGATTTTCCGGCTGGCGATAACAATGCACACTTGCGGAAGTGTCGCCGGCAATTTGCATGGTCTGGTTACCAGCCCCATGGGTGTGGGTAACCGCCCTCCCTAGAGGAGAGGGTGCACGTGGCGAATGCAATTAGCCAGCTTCGATCGCTTATCGCCCCATCGCCCTGCGTGGGTGTGACAAATGAGGCCACACCAAGGTGACACCTACCTGGCCGATGTGTAGGCAGTGCTGGACTTGGACGCCTCCTGCTCCAGCACCGACTGGCGGGCGCGTGACTCCTGCAACTCTTGCTGCAGCTCCACCGTCTCCTGTGTGTGCAGCTCCTCGATTTCTAGGAGATGCGCCCGCAGGCGCTCCAGATCCCGCTGCACGCTGCCCTGCTGCTCCTGGGACTCGGCCTGCTGTTGCTGGAGCAGGCGCTGGTTGGTTTGCTCCGTCAGCAGGTTGGTGGTGAGTATGTCGGACTTTTCCTTGAGGAAGGCTATCTGATCCTGCAGCTTCTCGCGCTCCTTGGCCAGGTCCTTGAGCTGTGACTCGCAGGGCTGCAGGCGCTGGATCTCGGCGTAGTATTGGGTGTTCTCCAGGTGCTTCTGCTGCAGGGCCTTGATCAGTTCGTTCTTCTCCTGGCCCAGGGCCTCGATGGCCTGCTGGAGCTGCTGATGGTCATGGTCGGTGGCCTGCTGGCTCTGCTGTTCTGCTGTTTCCTTGGCCAAAAGGTGCGATTCCTTGAGCTGGAGTTCTTCCGTCTTGGTTAGCAGCTCCTCCTGCAGCTTGGCCTGATCAGCTTGGGAAAGGTGGAGCTCCTGCTCCTTGGCCTGAAGCTGTTCCCGAAGCTCTTGAAGTTGGGTATTTAGAGCAGGGGATTCAGGGGTCTTTTCCGCCTCAAGCAGTTGCTGCTGGAGGCCTGTCTTTTCCTCGCTGATTTCCTGGATTTTCTGCAGCATCTCCGCCAGCTGGACTTCCTTGAGAGTCAGCTGCTCTTGGCACTCGTCCAGTTGGCGGCTTGCCTCAGCCAGCTCCTTCTTGATGGTGCTCAGCTGCTGGTTCTGGTCGACCTCCATGAGTTCCTTTTGCTGCTCCAGCTTGTCCTGCACTTGGAGGAGTTCCCTTAGGCGCTCCTGGTCCGCCTGCATTTGGCCTTGGAGCTTGGTCAGTTGGACCTTGTGCTGATCCTCGCTGGCCTTCAGCTGGTTGGTTCTATCCTCCAAGCGCTGGCTGACCTCTGATAGTTGCTCCAGTTGGGACACCTGCTCATCTCTGCTGATCCTCAGCTGTTTGGCTTGCTCCTCCAGCTCTTGGTTAAGCGAGGCCAGCTTTAGCTTGAGGGTCTCTTGATCCCGCTCGCTTTGATGGAGGTTCTCCTGGCTCTGACTCTGGCTATCCGCCAGCTGTGTGATCTTCTCCGCCAGCTCTTTCTTGGCGCTGGCCAGATGCTGCTCCAGCTGCAGCTTCTCCGCTTCCCTCTGCTCTAGTTTGGCCAACAGATTGGAGGCTCCGGCAGAGTCCTGCTCCCGCTTGGACCCCAGCTTGGACTCCAAGTCCCTTTGGGAGCCCAGGGCCAACTCCAGGCGCTGACGGGCCTCCTCCAGCTGGGCCTCCAGCTGCACAATCGTCTCCTCGTGGTGCTCCTCAATGGTCTCCAGCTTGTTGCGCTTGAACTTGTCCAGCTCGATGAGCAGCAGCTCGTTGTTCTTCATCAGCTCCTCGCACTGCAGGATATACTGGGAGATGTCCGCCTCGAGGGTCTTCTTCTCGTGCTCGCAGACCAGCTGCTGGTTCTGCACCTCCAGCAGTCGCTGCTCCACAACGTCCAGCCGGTGCCAGCGCTCGGAGAGCGAGTTCCAGGCCCGCTCCAGCTTCTGCTGTGACGTGGCGTTGCCCAGGCGATCCTCGATCTCCGCCTGCAATAAAGCGCGCAGCTTGTCCAGCTCATAGTGGCCATACTCGGCGGTGTCGGCCTCGTCCAGGTCCGTAATCTCCTGCTTCTCCTCGGCAATGGCCTGCCGGAACTTGGCCTGAGCTATGGTAGCATCCAGCTCCTGGCGCAGGCGTCTGTTCTCCTCGCGCAGCGAGCCCAGCTGCTCCTCGAGGTCCTGGGCATGGCCCTCCTGCTCGGCTTCGGCATGGAGCTTGAGCTCTTGGTTCTGAACTGTGAGCTGCTGCAAACGGAGCTGCAGGTCCAGCTGGAGCTGCTCCTTCTCCGCCTCGCTGAGGCGCAGCCGCTTCTCCAGTTCGACAAGCTGATCGCCCAGCAAGTTGACGCTCAGCTGCTTCTCCAGCTGGCTGTCCTGCAGCTGCTGGTTGGCCAGCGTCAGGACCGAGATCTGCGACTCAAGGGAGACGAGACGATCGCGCAGTTTCTCCTTGGAGGGTGGCGATGTGACCTCCAGATCGGGATCGGGATCGGGATCAGAGCCAGAGGCGGAGGCAGCATCCGCCTGCCTAACCACTATGAACTCGTCCTCGCTGTGCTTGCCCCCCGTCGACGAGCTGTTTGACGAGGACTCCGATGTCTTCTTCTCCTTGGACAGGCGGCACTCTTCGAGCTCCTTGGCCAGCTTCTCGCGCTCAGCCTCTGCCAAGCGCACGCGATCAATCAGCTCGGCGCTGTCCTGGCTACGCTTCTCTAGGAGCTCCTGCATCTCGGCCAGCTCCATCACGCCGCGCTTTAGTTCAGCCGCCTGCTGTTCCAGGCGCTGCTGCAGCTGCTCTTGCCCCTCTTGGGCAGCCTTGGCCCCCCGCTGCAGTTCCTCCAACTGCTTCTGCTGCCGGGCACTGGCCAACTCATGCTCCACCATGCGATCCGCCTGCATCTGCTTGAGACTCGCCACCTGGCCGGCCAGCTGCGTCTTGTGCTCCAGGACGTCTCGCATGGCCAGCTCGTGCTGCGAGTCCAGCTCCTCCAGCGAGGCATTCAGCTGGGCATTGAGCTGCTCCAGCTCCGCAATGCGATTGTTCAGTCGGGACACATCGTTGGCGCCCAGGGCTATGTCCACGAGACCCGTCTGCTCCACCTTCTTGTCCTTTGCTGGTTCGGCTCCATCGGGCTCCCAGCACCAGCTGTCCTCCACATTCTGCTCCTCATTTTGCTGTGGGGAAAGAAGCCAAAGAAAGAGTTCAGATAATAATAGAATAATTTCTCTTGAAAATATATAAATAATGGATGGCTTTTCCTTAGAATTTATTAAAAAGTTTCAAAGTAATAAGTTTTGGGATCTAAAAAATTACTTTTCATAAAAAAAAAATATTATAATTTCAGGTGCCTCATGTAATGCTTCAGCGTGTTATAAAAAGGACGCTAAAATTAATGAGGTTAAACATAATATTATTTAAATAAAATTAAAAAATAAATGATTAATAAATTATTAATAATTAAATAAAATAAAAAAAAAGTATTTGTATCTAAATAAATCAAATGCCTAACGTAGTATCTCACTCTTAGAGAAAAAGGACACTAAAATGAATGTTTTTTCCCCAAGAAATCATTTTTTTAAATACCCAAAATAAATGGGGAAAAAAGGAAGCTCATTTTCCTTAGAAACAATACAATAATTTGCAAATAAGACAAAGAAGGAAGCATAAATGTATAATTTTTCCTAAGAAGAAATACAAAAAAACCCAAAAAATAAGTTTTTAGGAGAAGGAAACATTTGCTCGTCACATTTCTTTAGAAATTATAAAATAGTTTCCAAACAAGTTTTTGTTTTTCATCGAAATATATAATAAAGGAAGAGATCTTAAGTATATAGGTTTTCCCAAGAAAACTCATTATTAAAATCCCAAAAGGTTATTGGAGATGGAGAAGAAAAAGTTAAAATTGTTTGATTTTCCTTAGAAATAATTAATCTCCTAATTGAAAAATCAATTCCACTATTCTGAACAACTGTACCCAAGTTAGACCCTCCAAGAAGGTGACACCAATAGCCGGAATGCTCTTGGACTCTCACACTCCTCTTCGTCAACTCACAGTTCCATCCTAGACCGCACCTTCGCTTGCCACCTTGCCACCTCTTCGGGAGCGGGCTCATCAGCGAACCAGGTCAATTGGGCAGGCGCTAATGGCAGGCGGCCAGGGCGGATGGGGCCGGAGTGGAGGGCAGGAGAAGGTGGAGCTCGGGTGCGGACGACAACAGGTGGAATTGCCGGCGGCAGAGGCGATATGGATGGCGATGGCGGCGCGTGAGACATGAGCGCGTTAATGAGTTTATGGATGAGTTGAGCAAAGATGGCGGCCTCTGCCGACGCTGACGTCGACGTAGAAGCCGACGCTGACAGCCATAGCGATAAGGTCCCAGTAATAGCAACGAAATCCCCATAAAACCCATGACGAGACGCTTAGCGGGCGCCAACAAAATGGCTGGGGCAGTAAAATAATACACAACAGAAAACCGTAAAAAACGGGCCACGAAATAAATATTTAAAAATAAAATATATATATAAATTAAAGAAGAAGATGTAGAAAAACCTTGCAAGTAATTAAAATTAGCTCAAACGACATGCCAACACACACACAGTCGGGATTATGGCCATGATTCATGGCAGAGGGGAGTTCACAAAAAGCTGTACTTGGCAACGTGTATAAATTATTATTATTCTAGATAAATTAATTTAAATAAATTAATAATAATAAGCGCACGGTTTGAAATTAATTCCGTAAAAGTTCATTTGTTAATAACTTTAAATATAGAGCGTAAACAGTGACTATCTATTGTATGCAAAGTATAATGAAATAATGTTATAATAATCGTGAAGCAGTAAATTTATATTGAATTAAAATTAAGTCTTTTGTAAAAAGATGCTTATTTTAAAGCCTTTAAAATACTCTTATACAATATTGTTTTAAAACCTGTTTAAACTATTTAAAGTAAAACGATTATAGGTCCCTTTAAATATCAGATCAACTGGGTAAGGTTGCTTCTTAGAAACATGATATATATTTTGTTAATTAGTAGTTTGATTTTGAAACAAATTTCTTTATATATTTTCCTCTATAACTTAAATATTTTACTAGCATTTTATATTAAAAATACCTTAAAAATAAAACAAAATGTTATATTTTAAGGTCTTAACTGTTAAAACAAAAACTATATAATAATGAAAAGTTATACTTACAAAATATATTTATTTATTTTACGTAAAAAATACAATATTATGTTATATATTTAAGATTTCAAATATATGATATAAATTTTTTCTAATAAGTTGATAATTTTAACAAAAACAGGTATAACTTTTCTTAATAAAATAGCTCTAACTAGAAGTTTTACAATCTTAAATCCCTGAAATATAAAGATAAACCCAGAGATCTCAAGATCCTATCAAAGAAATCTAAAAACCAACAGTAAATATCATTCCCACGCTCGTCGTACTCCCCAGACATTTTCAAAACTCTGAATCGTATATATATTGCTATATACCAGCCGATTCTCCGTTTATTTTATTTGTTTATTCAGTTCAGTTCAGTTCAGTCTAGTTCATGAGTGTGTAATTATACCCTCTCAGTTCGGTTCGGTCCGGTTGGGTTAGGGTATCCAAAAAAGACACTTGTGCAAACTGGGTTATCAACCATTAACAGCTTGCGGAGAATGGATACCGAAGACCGGAGAACCATGTAGTTATGGGTGTGAAAAAAAATAAGGAAAAACACTTGTGTTTCGTAAACAAATATTGGTTATATATTATTCACTCTGGTGGAGTCTCGACTCCCAACTATGGACACATCGATCAATTTGGCGTCACCGCTCCTGATATCTTATATATATATATATATGTATATATGATGTATGAAGTATGTATATATGTATATGTATGCTCGATTACGACCAGGTCATCAGGGAACAAAGAGAGAGAGCCAAAAATTCCAGACGCGATAAGATAAAAATGAAATGGTAATGTTGGCATAGGGGTTAAGGCAACAGGTTGTCACGGGCAAGGAGGGGTTTTTTTTTAAGATTTTGGTGGGTGTGGAATACTTGCCTAGCAACCGGAAGTTGGCAAACTTCCATCGATAAAAAGAATAGCAAAAAAAAATGTGTCACTGGCAATAAAAGCGTTAACGCAGAAATTTGACAACTGAAAAGTCTGAGATAAAAGTTGGAACTATATTTGTGGAATTTTTAATTCATGGAATAATTAATATATAGATTAGATCTTAAGCTTAAGTAATTTTTAGATTTTGTAAGGGTTCTGTAATGGCCTTTTTGATGCCTAAATCGAACTGGTCT
>VNKB01016116.1:0-23602 GCA_008042735.1 Drosophila leontia | reverse complement strand
GGCCGGGATTTCCGCCAAAGTGAACCAGATTGCGCTGCAGCCACTCGAGGGCCAGTTGAAGATCGGAGAGGGCCACGTTGCCGGGAAGCTCATCGCTCAAAGCGCTCAAAAAGCCGAAGGGCGCCAGTCGATAATTGATTGAGACCAGTAGCACGTCCTTCTCCAGAACATAATCCGGCTGAGCCTCCTCAGCGCCGCCGTCGAACAGCATTTCGCCGTGCACAAAGACCAGCACCGGCAGGTCCTTAGCTCCATCGGGTGCATAGATGTTCAGAGTCAGGCAGTCGTCGACGTTCTCGCCGCGGGACTCGGACTCCCTCAGACGCTGCAATTCCGGAAACTGGGCACAGTTCGGGCTCTGCACGGTGGCATCAATCCGGCCCTGGAGGCGGGCAGGCTGGGCAGCCTGGAAGCGCGCCAGGCCGCTGCCAACCTGGCCATACCGCACGCCCAAGAAGGCGTTCACCGGACGTCCGGCGATGGTCTTAAAGTTGCGCACTCCCACGATCTGTCCGATCCCGGGAATAGGCACCACGGCCGCTTGGGGCTCTGAAGGTGCGCTGCGTGGCTCCGCCTGCCAGGGAGCTGGCTTCAGGGGCTCCGGCTGCCAGTCTTTCACGTCGTCATCGTTGTAGTCGTCGTTGTAGTCCGGTCGGGGAAGGGCAAAGATTGGGGCCGCACAAAGGGCCAGCACTACTATGAGCAGCGGCTGCATGTTGCTCACTGCGTCGCGTTCGAAAGGGAACTGATTTCGGAATCGGATCCGACGACCTGAAAAGCTCTCAGCTTTATCTGCGGCCAGAGCAGTAGTCAGCAACCAGCAGCAGCAACAGCAGCCTTGGAGCGAGCTCAAAGCGAGGTTGGCTTGAGGCGACACTGAAACTAAGGAGTAATCAGAAAGATCGTTATAAGCAAATGCCCCGACTTTGCGATACCGGCAAGTCAAGTTCTGTATAAAAAGACAAGGGTTTTGGTTGGATTTTCCCCTATCATGACCTCGCAACCTATATCCTTGAAAACCTTGTTTCTACTGTTTCTACAATTTGGAAAGTCTACAATATACAGGAGTACCACGGAAATAAGTTAAACATTAAATGTCTAGACAACGTACTAAATTGTTTTCTATTTTAGGGTTTAATATGTTTTTCTTAAAATAGGCTTTAATTTTAATCTTCGTGGCTACCCTCGATGTCCCAGTCCAAGCCCCATTTGGTGGTGTCATGACCGCTTTTAATCTGCTATTTGTGCTCCCAGCTCTATTACTTGGCTAGCTTCGGCAGACCTTATCTCTTCCGGGCCTTATCTGTTGGCACAGCTTCTCTGCCTGGCTTGAGTCTGGTTTCGACATAGAGCTATGCAATGTTAAATTAAGAACACAGTTTACATAGTCAGACCTCATAGTTCTTATGCAACAATTTTGGAAAATAGCAATGTTACCCTTCAGAAGATTTGATAAAGAAAGACGAAAATTGCGTTGTTTTTATAAATAAATATAAATGTTAATTGATTTAGGTTTTATACAAAATTGTTATCATTGAGAATGGTTTCAGGAACGAATTTGTTTTCCCCTGAATACATTACCTTGTATTAAAAAATATTAATAACTTTCTAGCAGCTTAGTTTTTTATATTTATTACTGAGTTACCCTAAAAAATTTACCTTTTCTTACCAAGAACATGATTCAGTCAGGCCTTGACCCCTGAAGCCAGAGTCTTGCCCAATGCAGATTTGAGTAAAACGCAATGAACAAATTCATAATATAATAATCTCTATATTTTCATTTTTATTAATCATTTTCGATTCCATTCCCTCCTTTTCTGTTCTTGTTAAAGTTTCATTTTCAATTTCTGGTTTTGTATCGGCTTGTTCAGTATGTATCTATAATAATGTGTTATAATTAAGAATCGTCATTTCATCTAAATATTTCTGTTATAATAATACAATATAATAATAATTAATAATATGCGGTTTTTTCTTTTTGTTTTTCATTTTTTGTTATCGATTTCTCTGTATGTTAAACGTGTGAGTGTGGGTGTGAGTTGTATTGGCTTTGCTTCTGAATGGTTTTCTCCGGATCGATCCGTTTGGTTTGTGGGTTGCAGGAGTTAATTGTTGTGTCTTGGACCGAATCGGATCTGGGGCCTCGCAGCAGCAATTCTATCCGCTTGAGTTTGATTATTAATCCGAATCTGAGACCGACTATCTCTCCTCTATATGACGCGCAGCTTACGTACAGTACGTTCGAGTGTGGAAATCAGAGTCTAGGAAAGCTAAAAGCAAGTGGTATGCATATATACTTGTGTCTATATACGTATATATGTATATGTTTATATATTCTTTCTAGGTATTTTAATCTCGATTATGCTGTGGCGCTGTGGCAGTGGCCCAAAGAAAGGAAGCCTCTTAATTCAAATCCAAAAATTCATAACCCAAAAACGAAGAGTGTCTCATTACGTATGTATGTATTTAGCAGCTCCCTTTGACTAGGACTATAAACCTCATAAAATGCCATAAAAGAAATGCAAAAGTCCTTGTTCCTTTTTGTGTAATAGATGCATAATTGAACATGGCTTGGTGGCACTGATTGAGCCATCATGATTGGTTGCCGTCACCTGCGGGTTTAGTTTTAGGAACTTTACAACTAATTAAGGACTCGTTCAAATTATATGCGAATGAAACGAACTCCTAGCTCCCGGATGGCGTTCTCTACTCAAAAATCGTTTACCAAAAATGCACATTAATTATGTATGTTCTTTCACTGAATCAAAGTTCTTTACTGAGTTCTGATTTCAGTTATTTACTTTTCATTTTTCATTGTTTTGCTTTAGTTTTTTTCTTGTATATTTTGTAGCTCAGTCTTTTTACTAACAATTTGTTGTTGTTTTTGTTGTTGTTGTTGTTTAATTAGCTTCTTGATGCTGTAGATCTTATTAATTATTTCGCAGCTCGAATAATAAGATGTGTGTTTATTATCTTTCAAACGAAATCCAAAAAAATACAAGGAATTCCTGCTTGGAGAGAGGGTGTACTGTATTACTCTTACTTTCTTTTTTTTCTCAGTGTGTGTTTGTGTGTGGGGGCGTGGAAAGGAGGAGGAGGAAGTTCAATTCATATAGTTTATAGTTCGCATCGATTAAAGTGGCTAGCTGTTAGCTCTATAGTTGCTTGGAAGTACCGTTTTTTGTTTTTATTTTTTTGTTTTTTGTGTCTAACTTTCGTAACTTATTTGATTAAATATTTGTTATTCGCTTTTCTTGGGGACTTTCATTACATTTTGTGTTACTCATTACGTTCTTGCGCTACATTTGTCAACAATTTAAATTTATCCTTACGTATTTGTAACCGCTAAAGAATGGATAACATACTCGTGTCATATGGCTCCTATATTTCCTTTGATAACTCCTAATCGATAAGCATCTTCTGGATTGTTTGGGTAGTGGAACGTGGAACCAAGCGGTGAATGGTAATCGTCTTGAGTTATGGATCTTTTTTGGTTTATTTTTGCTTTAATGAAGGAATATTTTATTTGCTTTGGTGAAGTATTTACAGAGTTTCGCGTAATAGTAATGCATACGTTAGGCTGCTTGTTGTTGCGTTATAAAATCTTAACATAATTATATAAATTGAATTCGTGAACTCGCATAACTCTCGGAAAAGTAAAATGCATCGATTACGTGTCAGTGTGTGTTCGTAAATATACTATTTGCGTATAGAGAGATGGAGAGCTGTCTACTTAGAAATTATAAAACCAAACGGAACCGGATATCGTACATAGTTATTACGTTACGTTACGCTTAGTCTAAATCCGCTCAGTGATCTGATTTCAGTTTTATCTGTAATAGTTCGCTCGTTTTCCCAAAAACAATAATAATAATAATACAGTTAATAAGAGTCAAGTTAATCGTAAATGCCTTAGCCTAGTTAGTAGGTATTTTTATAATGTAATGCCTGCCTGCTCGTAATAATATCTATCCTTTAATCATTCATATATTTTTGTTTTCTTTTTTTTTTCAGTTTTATATATTATATTTATTTTTATTTTATGTAAGAAGCACTTGAATATATATCGTTCTTAATGGAAAAAATGAAAACTTGAGTGTGTGTCATGTCAAGGGTTCATTTCCTTCGTTCCTAATGGTTTTTATATATTTTAATTCTTTTCCGTTTTGGGGTTCCTGCTTTCTGCTCTAATTCCTTAAATGTTGCTTGTTCTTTTTATATTTTATTAAGTTGCTAATTAGCAAATATGAATGCGCCGGCTACAATCTGTAGGTAATAATTGTTTTTGTCTTATTCGGAGAAAGTTAAAAATCGTTTTCCATTAGCTTATAATTATCTTTAAAGTATGTTCAATCTCAACCCCAGTTTCTGCTGTTCTTAAAAAGTTGCAGAATTGGTTTTCTTGTTTACCAAAAGTGTAACCTTTCCGGAAAGTGTTTTAGAAATTTATAGATTTTTTTTATTTACTTTTTTGACTCTGCCATTTCTTTGTTGAGTGTTTTTATTAAAATACTTTGCTTAATTCTTTTGTTTTCTTTGTTTATTACTTTTTTTTTGTGTTTTTCCTTTTTGTTTTCCTTCAATTTAAAAGCGTTTCTAGAGAATCTCTCGTCTAAAGTACCTAATAAGTGTATGGTTCATCTATATAGTTATGTATAAGTATATATATATATTCATGGATTCTCTGCTGGTTTATGTCTGCAGGCATTATTCAGTGTAAAACCGTTCAATTGTAGCCAGGGCCTCGTATTACAATTACGTTAGACTGCTCGTCTTGTATATCATTAAATAATCGGTAATCGGCATTCAGTTTGCTTGTTGCTGTTGTTGTATATATATGTAAATGGTAAAGTGTATAAAAGTTAATGATCTGATTCAGTAATACTTGTATGAAATTGTATGATTAGTTGATGTAGATCTAGAATTAGTTCAAACTTCTATGTTTATCCATCTGCAGCTACTCTAAGTGTCTGACTCTTACGTTTTTATCTCTTGTTGCTTACGAGTTATATGTTTACGTGTTTGTATTGCTTTCAAAGTACCTAAAACACTTTCTAACGAATACCGAAAAACGAGGGATTTAAAAACTAAATAAACCGAAACGGAAACTATCTAGACGAAAGACTGTAAATGCTTAAGGGCAGTACACTTTTAATTTTAATTTAAATAAAATGAGATATATATTTACAAATAAAACTAATAAAACACAGTACAAATAATTAATAATTAATTATATCTTTGGCTGATTAAATTATATAGAATCTTGCTTTCTTGCTTTTCTAATAATGGCTTTTCGATTCCTCATTCTGCGGTTGGTTGCTTCGGTTGTATACATTTTGTAAAAAAGTAAAATTGCATATAAAAGCATAAAATTGCAGCTGCATCAAGTATTTATATACGTATGCAAGTGTTTCAGTGTCCTTGTATTTATTTTCTATTTTAAACGCTACTGTTTTTTGCCGTAATGCCTTTACTGTTTACACATTTGCTTTGATTTAGATATTTCTACGCTTTCTTTAATCGTCTTGCAACGCAATTTCCAAGATTGATCGGATGATGACTTGAATGGTTCTCATACAAAATATTGAATATCAGTTAGCTTACTCTACTTTCTAACATACTTTCTATTACGAGAACAACACTAGCAATGCCCCTAGAGAAAATATTTTCAAAAGTTCCTTTTCCTTTTCCTTCTGTTCTGCTCTGCTCCGATCTGATCTATAATACAAAATCTATGTGGCTAGGCTAATGTTTAGTTGTAATGCTTTCACTAAATTTTGATCGATCACGTCACATAAAATTTGTGTGTCCTTCCTAATATATATTCGTATATATACATGGATAGCGATTAACGGATTACCCCGAACCAATGCAAACAAATAAGAACTAACTAAAAATGGGTGTGGGCCCACCGTTGGGCACCAAACACCCGATTATGGCACATATCGCACATACTGATTTCTGTACAGATCGGTTGAATATAATGCGTATATAGTCCTGTACATAATTTACACTTTCCTACATGAGACTGAAGCAGAAGATTCATGAAGAGTAGAGTAGCAGGGGGCTCAGCAAACGAAAATTGACAACGGAAAACCCTACTTAGTTACTCGATTTCTGACGGCTTACGACTAATTTGTTTGCCTTCCTCGTACACTATTTTGGTAGTTAATTTCTTTCGTTTTGTCTGGTGTAAATCAGTAATAAGCGTTTTTCGTTTTTGTTTTTTGTCTTGCCATGTAAATTTCTTCTATTTTCCTTTTCTCTCAGGGTTAAATGCAAAAAATCTTGTATATCGCGTACACTCTACTCGAATAAGGTTTGCTTAGCCTACGTCCTTTTCGTCCTTTCTATGTTTAATATTTACAAGTGTTGACTCTGCCCAAATTGGTAATTAACAATATCATTTGCAGCTCTAATTTAGCGTTACTTTTTAACCGTGTCTATATATCATGTTTGTATATAAAGAGTCATACGTATGCTATATGTTATGCTTTTGTATACTTAGCAGATCTGGGTATATGTATAAAGGCTATATAATTATAAAGTTTGTGTATAACTTCTCTCTGGCTTTCTGGGTTTTGTGTAAGTAAGTCCCCATGCAGTTCCCTTAGCAAGCTTTTGTCTGATTGCAACTTTTGGTTAAATGAAGGGCGAGCGAGGGTGATTGAGGATAAGGGGTATTATACTCAGCCCCAGTCATAAGTCACAGTGTAAATTGCAGGCGCCCTCATCGATTGAGTCTTGTGTACTATTTAAGGTGGTTTTAAATATAATCAAAAGTATTAAAATACACAAAAGCTGTGCATGAAAAATTTATTTTGAAAAATAAAATAAGTCTAAATGTTGTTCGCCTTTGTAAATCGTGGACATTTTTGAAAGAGTTTTAATTATTTTTAATACCACCTTAAAACAAACCGGGTTTCTTCTACTTATAAAAGCACTTAAGCTGGGAATCCCCTAGCCTTTAATTCGAAATCGAAGAAAGTTTATGATCCTTTTCAAAACTTATCTAATTCTTTCGCTTAAAAGTGCTTGTATCTCCGGCTTGTCTGCTAGTACATCTCGTTCTCATCCCAATCGACTGACTGCAGCACCAGCTTGTCCAGTTCCTTGGAGTCACCGGAGCTACTATTCCTCCTTCGCCGCCGCCATTTCCTGTTGAGCTGCGTGGCCATTTGCGGGGCGGCGAACATGGCCGCCGCCGCTGCACTTAGCTTTGTGGGCGTTATGGCAGTGCTGGAGGTTGTGGGCGTGGCACCACCGCCAGCAGGACTCATGTTGAACAACTCACGGTTGCCGAAGCGAAAGCGACGGGGCGGCGGCACTGGAGGCGAGGCAAGCAGATGGGGCGTGTCGTAGGGCGGCGGCGGTGTGATCATGGCCAGCGATGAGGTATCCTCCAAGTCCTCATCGAAGTCCGAGTGGCCGTGGGCATCGGAGTGAGCGTGGCGTTCGTACAGCTCATAGGAGGGCGTCTCCTCCAGCGGCGACTGTGGCTGAACGGGCGTCACCGGCATGGACTTGGCCTTGGCATATGTCCTGCCGCCAATCGAACTTTTGGCGAAATGCTGCTGGTGCTGATGCTGGTGCTGCTGCTGCTGGACTGGGAGTGGAATCGGGAGCGGTAGTGGGTGCGTGGGCTGGGCCTGGATGAGTGGCATCGATTTGGTGTTGCATATCAATCAATCACGGTAGATGTAACTGCAGTTCTTGGGGCTCTCCTGCGGACTGGGGCTGCTGGATGGCGGGGCCGGACTGCTGCTGCTGTTGGACATTACGGGTGAGGAGCCGGAACTGGAGTGTGACGGCTGGGGCTGCTGCTGTTGCTGCTGCGGCTGCTGCTGGGGGCTATTGGAGCGGTGTTGAGTTACTGGAAGAGCACAAAGACACACGGATTAGCTGGTTTCGAGGTCCCCAGGGGTCCATGGGCATGGGTGCTTGGGTGCATGTTGCATCGGGTCTGAGAAGGTAACACACTGAGAGGCTAGGGATGCATATGCACAACACCGAGGAGTCTGCCGCAACATGCACATAAACACTCACACAGCAACTACTCTCACACGCAAGTATCAATTTAATATATCAAGTTATATGGTAAAAATAGTAAATAAAACAAGAGCACACGAAAATAATATTGTTGTTTTACTCTTTAGGAATAGTTTATGGTAAAGTTTAGGTTTAAGAATGCAATTTTGAAGGGATGCCCCAACAGAGGGCTGTCCAACCCATCAAGGGGGTCTCGAACCAAAGAGATCGATCAGAGACATATAGAGAGAGGTAGAGAAGGAAAGGCAGTAGAGAAGGAGCAGGAGGTAGAGCTGCCGACAGAGTCTGTGGGTGGTGTTGGTGTGTTCTGTGTTCTGTGTCCTGTGGGTATCTCTGGTTGGCCAGTTATTCGTTATATAACTCTATAACTAAACACAAGGATTACACTTACCAATGCCATGACGGGGCGGCTGTCTTCTTGCGCGACCAAGACTTCTGTTACGTGTGTTTGTGTTGTTTACAGCCTATATATAGGGGGTTGGAGTGTTTATCAATTTCTCAGCTTTTACATACTATATATTCAAGAATCAAGTTTCGTAAGAGTTACGTAAAAATGTTGAGGAAACCAACCAAACAACACAAGAAGAAAGGATAACGCTAATTTGCTTCAAAATTACACGTTCGCAGTCAATCTTTGCTCTCAAGCCAAGGCCAATTTTTGTGTGTGTGTGTCTGCGGTTCTAGCAACCCAAATAATAATTTTGTTAAATTAAGATGTCATCTATGGATTTTAGTTTCTTAATTTGTAGTTTTTAGTTTACTTTCTCAGCTGGCAATACAGTTTCCTCCAATTGGTTTTCATTTTAAATTTCGGCAAGCAAACAGAAAATGTCGAGTGTCGAGCATATTCCATTAATTAAATAAAAAGCTTAACAAATACAGGGTATTTAAGTATGGGTAATAGTTTAATTATTGCAGGTTACTTATATAAATGTATGTGACCGGGTAATGTGTCATATTTGTTTCTAACACACACACACGCATCCTGGAAGGACTTGATTAATAGGTGGAATTTGGCGCCCATGCAGGAGAGATTTGGTGTCGAAAAGCACGGAGTCTGGGATCAGGGAATGAGAGAGGCTGAAGGACACGCTGGCGAGCAGGCGAGCTGGGCGCGGGATGGCTGACTGGGCTGGACTGACCGATTGACCGATTGTTGTATCAATAAATTATTTCTTGGCATTCGATAAAGTGTCATATGTCAAATCAAAAGCAAATGTGAGTGAAGAGAGAAAGATAGTTATAGACAGGAGAGAGAGAGAGAAAAGAACAAAGCTTCTGCAACAACAGTGCCTAAAAAAATCTATTGATAAATTGAAAACTAAACTTTGCAACGGTGCTCCAAAAATTTTCAAAAAATTTAACAAAGAGCAAAAACCGTAAAGATTTTTTTCGAAAATTACTTTTTGCCTAGAGAATTTCGGTTGAGCTCGTTGCGAAGAGAGCTTCCATATTGCAGCTTTTGAGCAAAATTCCAAATTTTCCAGATTAATAATATTCAGCAAACGAAGCCCCACAAAAAACCAAAACCAAAAAAGGGATAGTCAAAAAATAAATAAATAATAATAATAAATAAATATAAATTAAAATTAAAAGTTAACTCAAGTCAGCTTTAGTTATAAATAAGTATTTACCATATTTTGGGTAATTAGTCCCTGACTGGTTTCAGCCGCCCCACTCCCGTCTCAAAGGTAAACCTAATGAAAAAAGGGGAAGAAGAAGAGAGAAAAGATAGAGATAGAATTTTTGTTTTTGGTTTTCTTTTTTTTTCGGTATTTGTTTGTCTTTGTTTTGAGTTTGTAAGAGGTTGTTAGTATCGATGGGAAAGTGTCTCTCTGGACTGAAGAAGTAAATGTGAAATGAACTATACAAAATGCTTAAGTAGAGATGGAAATAGTTTAAGAACCCGACTCGATTCGAACGATTGGTGTATTTCCAGCTTGAACGCAGAACCCAAATGCCAAAGAATATAAGCGAAATATGGAGGGATCGAGATGAAGATAATGGTATCTTAGCATGCGCCTAAATGGAGATCAGGTCGATGAGTTTATGTGGTGGGTTAGGTAACATGATTACAGGAATGGTAATTATAAATGAAAAAATAGTATATAATAAACCTATACAAAGCGGCAAAAGATCAAATTTAGGGAAGGGAAAGTTAATGTTGGTCCCAGGAACTTATATTTATAATAAGTCTATAATGAATAATGAAAAATAGTCAGATTCTAAGAATTTGTACTGGCGAATATTTTGAATCTTTAAATTTATTTTAAAATTTAAGATTTAAATTATTAGTGTTGTATCTAAAGAAGTAAATAATAGATTCATTACTTATTTTTATTCATTTTGATTATTGTAATGATACGATTTATTATTATTTAACCCTCTAGGCCCAAAAGTGACTTGACATTATTCACAATTCCAAAAAAATAAAATCACTTTCCGCGTTTAAATATTTTCCAGCAGTTAAGGATAGATGCTTAAATAGGTATAAAAGCATATTTGAGTTTAGGAGGCATAAATCACTCTAGAAAGAAATATTAAATTTCTTCCCTTACTGTGGAAAGTGGTCCTAAAGGGTTAAACTAAAATGTGGCATATAAGAGACTTTAAATAAAAAATATCTTTCAGGGGAAACTCCAGCTAATATTTCAGCATAAGTTTCAAAAAATAAGCATGCAAATAATAACAGTAATAGTAGACAACACACAACACAAACTACAACAAGATATACACAATATATGTGGGCTATGAAGATGAGATACTATAATTATGCGACTTTGTGCTATATAATACATAAATATATATACGGTAAACCACACTTGGGTGGGGCTCGCACACACACACACACTCAGAGGAGACACGGAAAACAAGCTGAAGAGGTGAGGCTAAGAAATACACCAATCGACGATTGTGTGAGGAGAGAGAGAGAGTTCAATACAGTTCAAATACAAGCGCAGCACAAGGACTCTCGATAACTATGTACGTAGTAGTGTCAAAAATGTCGAACAACATCGAAAAGAGCGCAATGATTAAGGTTAGAGATTAGTAGTAGTAGTAGTATTAATAGTAATATGATACGATAGTTGCAAATGAAAAAGATCCGTCTGCTCTCCTCCCAGATCGGTGGAGAAGCCAGGCTCAACTCACCTTCTTGACGCTGCGGGTGGTGGAAAAGCCATCGCCGCGCCTATAGTTGTCGCCCTGCAAATGGAACAGCATTTTGAATAAGGAAAAGGATATCCTTCCGGCTAAACAGCATCGATACTCACCATCACCTGGTGTGAGCGCAGCGTGCCAAAGTTATCGCGACCGCGATACGACTGCTGGGTATTGTAGCCATCGGGCTGGAACTGGAAAAGTGTCTCCGAGTTGGGGCCTTGGTGCATCTGGTGCATGGGCGGCTTGCGCAGCGTATTCTTCGGTGAGTGCATCTTGTTCGGTGGCGGCGGCTGGGGCAGCAGCACTGGCTCCGCATACGTCACCTCCTCCACCTGGGGCAGCAGCTTAGGCTCCTGCTGGATGCGGCATGACGAGGGGAAGCTGTAAAAGAGAGAGTATTGTTTTAATCAAGTTCGTGAATTATGGAAAATTCCAACTCACCTATTGACATTTTGTCGCTGCTCAAAGTACTCGTACTCCGTGTCCGGATATGGCAGATTGTCATCCTCGTCCTTGTGGCAGCGTCGTCCACAGAAGTAGCCCGTGAAGAAGCCGACGAGCAACGAGAAGATCGAACCCGCTAGCACGGCCATTACCAGGGTCTCCACTGTATACTGGGCATTGATTATATCTGGGGAAATTTGGGGTCCTTCGATTAGCAAAATTATCGGATTTGTGTGGTCATGGATATGGTTCGTTTCGCATCGGT
Organism: Drosophila leontia; assembly: GCA_008042735.1. Classification (NCBI taxonomy): domain Eukaryota; kingdom Metazoa; phylum Arthropoda; class Insecta; order Diptera; family Drosophilidae; genus Drosophila; species Drosophila leontia. Next base: position 11,682 of record VNKB01016116.1, on the reverse strand, counting down.
ACAGTAGTGTGCATTAGGCAAAACATTCAACAACAACAACAACAGTTTAATGCACACCAAACATGTGTGGTTTGTTGTGTTGGGTTTTCAGTGTGGGATTGGTTTAATGGAGGTTGGTCCATTATTTGCAACGACATCAATAAACATCCAAACATCGAATTTAGAACGCACGGAAGCGTTCAGAAATCATAAGGAAAGAAAGATAAGAAAAATATGAATAATAGTTAGTACAAAGGTACAACAGCAGGTACAGGTAACTATAATTATTGGTAAGGTTTATTGGTAAACAAAAAAATAAAAAGCTTAGGCTTAGTCTTAGTCTTAAAGGCAAGAGAAGGTATCATTTAGGGAAAATGTTAAAGCAGTTTTATATTATATAAACAGCAACTTTATTTAACAAAAAACTGCAGCAAATAAAAGTGAGAATTCCCCTTTAAAATAAAGTGCCAGAAGCTAGCATTTATAATGGGAGCTGAGTGGTATAAAGTGGCAATAACCCGACAGACTGAGCTCTGGGAATCCGCGCAAAATGAAAATGTGATTGGCGATGAAGACAACAGGTAACACGGGACTCAGCAGGAAGGAGTAGGAAGCAGGCAAAGGTCGGAAGATGAAAAATCTTCTTCGGGTAAATTGACAAGCAAAAGTACGTGCATAATACAAAAAGAACGAGTGCAACGAAAATATGATATAAATACAGTATGCAAGAGGTAAATCACCTTCGAAGTTCTTATCAATATTGTCGATGATTTCCTGATCCTTGCTCTGGCGCCGTGAGTCCAACAAATCCATGTCGTTCCGGAAGCCCTTCTGCTCCCCGGCATTGGCATCCTTTGAATTTATTTTGCCTGTGCGAGAGCAAATCGGATTTAGTATCAAGAATTCCAGGGAAGCTAGTCGGCCACTTCGTTCACTCACCTGAGGGACAGGCTGCATGCTGGCCGGTGGCCACATTCTGGTAGAAATAGTTCTCCTCCAGCCACCGTGGAGCGCCATGGGAGCGGCACTTGCCAGCAATTTTGTCCCAGGCGCAGTACGGATCCTGCAATGCGACGCATTCGCTGTGGGGAAGAAGGTGGAGGAAAACGGTGGATAAATAAGATAAATGCAGAGAGAAAAAGGTAAAGGTGAGCTGGAAAATATAGCTGAAGATTGCCATATTTTTTTACTGGCTTATAAACAACGGAAAGTCCTTTTTGGGAACATATTAGATGTCTTTTTAATGTTTTAAATAATAAAATTGCATTTAAAATGCTGTATCAATAAATATATAGCAAATAGTCTGATATTTTCCATTTGTTTCTGTGTAACAGAAGCCAAAATGAATAGTGGATAGAACGAAAAGCTCCACGAATATATGGCATATTGAGGCAGTCAAGTGCCAGACAGGCGACACGCAAATTGTTACATGATAATAAAAATGCCATTGTCTGGAGTATGTAGCCAGGTCGAAATGGGATGTAAGGGAGGGAGGGATGAGGAGTCGGGTCTGACACTCACCTGCAGCTGGTAATTTTGTCATTGTGACAGCGATGCAGTTGTATGGCCACCACCTGGCTGTCCGTCACAATGATTAATTTGCCATCATCGTAGCTGCCATCTTTCGGTTGATCTGCGAATTTTAATGAGAATTGAGTACCGCCCTTATATTGTGTACCATTGGATATATATTAATTAACTTCACTCACCGTACTGCATGGTCCTAACGATCTCCAGGTTACGAATGGGTTCGCTCTTGGTCAATACATCAATCTCCTCGATGACAACGGATGTGACTTTGTCAGCGGAATCGGCAGATTCGGCATTCACTGATTTGATGATCTTGCCGTGATCTAATGTGGGGATTATAATGAAATGTATATATTTTTAATGTATATTGTAAGACTTACCTGTTCCCACAAAAATAACATCATAGGTCTTTCCTCCAGGAGTCTTGATTTGAGCATCTACAGCGATTTGGGTGAAGCGGTAGCTGAAATATCACAAGTTCAAGTTGATTATTTACAATTTGCTATGGAATATATACAAAAATATTTAAATAACCTAAAGTAAATTCAACTTTAGACATTTCCTATCGACTCCTTTATTACTTTTGCTATTCGTTCATTCCATTTCGTTTAGATCTAATTGTTCTTTCATCAAAAACTCTGGTGGTTTGATATAAGCCAACGACTGAATGTCAATGCTTATTTTCCGACAATGTTTTCGCTTGTTTTTCTGACAATAGACGGACGGACAGGCTTCAGTCATTTCGGTTAGACGTCCATTAATAATGGACAGAAGGGACCGCAGCGGCATTGTGGCCGGGGACGACTGGTTAGCAGTGCAACATGAGTGGCAACATTCGGTGCTGCAACTACTAGTTTTGTCCTTTTTTTATGTTTTTGTTTTGTATATGTAAAAAGCATATTCCGAACAACAACAAAGAAGTCGTAGATGAAATAAAAACGAGAATTTCCCTCTGATTTCACCGCAAAAGCGGCGTCCGCCCCTCTGCTGTTTTGCGGCCGGTTGTGTCCAGTGGTGGTGCTTCTGCTGCTGTCATGCCTTCTGCCTCGATTTAAATGCAAATGTCTGGCAGCCAGAATGGAAGTTACAATGGGGCCACTCCATGTCCCATTGCTCTGCTATTCTTTTTTTTTTTATTGTTAATTAACTAATCTTGTTGCTGGGGGGCTTTGCAGCAACAATTTCCCAAATTGCTCTACATATTTTGGAATAATTCATTAAATAAAGTTTACATTTCCTGCGAACAAGTTGGATGGAATTTGTTGGGTTTTTTAAATCTAATTTGTATTTAGTTGGTTGTCGTGTCAAGCCGTTTTGTTTCCTGTAACTGATTTTTTAATTTAAGCAAAACTAGAATGAAATTTATGTTAAGAAATAAATATATTTCCAATTTAAATGAAATATTAAAACAAACAACATGAGTTTACATAAATCAAAATATCTCTTGTAGGAAATTAAATTATTTAAGGAACCAACAAACAATTTGAGCTAAAGTCAAAATTGGAAAGTACATATATAATCAAGGCTAAGATGCCATGGTGGAGCATATGCAAAACAAGTAAGGCCAGCAAGAAATATTTAAAAAGCAGCCAGGACCACGTCCTGGGCCGGGTCAAAGTCCAAAGTCCTGGCAATTGAAACTTGCGAAAATGTTGCCAACTTTTTGTATCGCTTCGATGAGTTCGAAGAGAGAGAGAGAGGAGCGTCTGCCGGCGATGACAGCAACAAAGGCAAAAGGCAGACAAATGCCAGGAGTACGGAGGATGTAAAGGAAGTCAGACAGTCGGTCCAGTCGTTAGTTGTCCACCTCTGCTCGGCTGGCCCCCAAACTGAAGGCGATAAGAGCACGTTAAGGACAATGCGATACACAGGCGATACACCTTGGGACAGGAAGATGCCGACGGGATATGGTCAGCCAGCTGGCAGAAATCGGTTGAATATGGGATGCTTCCGGTCTGCGTCAGGAAGCAATTTGTAACGGAGCCCGAGCTGCCAACATGCTGGGACATTCAACTTTTGCTGAGACGCTCTCTCTCTCCCTGTCTCGATTTTCGACTTTCCTCAAAACTTTCGCCAGGCCAGACCAACCTAGTAGTATGCAAATCATCATCATCATCATCATCTCCTTCTCCTTCTTCTCGTCCAGATTTATTTGTGCCACGCCCCCACAGACACACAGTCCGAGCCACTCGGGAGCATTCGCAGGAAATAGCCGGACCCCAAAGAAATTATAATAAATTTATGTATGTTCCTGCGGCCCAATGCCATAAATTCGGGGGCACATTTTTGATTTGATTTTGTCATTTGCGTTCAATAAATCCCCGCACATTTTCGACGCCCGATTTATGCGGCATTTCCTTCCATTTCGAATGGTTTTGAATCGCTGTCGAATATATATATATATAATTTATGCGTATTGCCTGAATTCAAATCGAAAATATGATAAATGTATTCTCCTGTCAAAACTGTCTTGGCACTAAGAGCTTGACCTGGCTCAAAAAAAGGTTGTTAAGCCATTAGAGATGTGCCGCGACTTATGGAGGCTTTGATGTAAATTTCGTAAAGTTAAGGTTGGTAGAACTCAGGTATTTAAGAATTTTAATAAGGATTTGTTTAGTGTATGCATTTTTGTGTAAACTAATTACTCCATTAACTAAAGCTTTGTTGTGACATTTACTTTAATTAAAAATCAAAACCAATTTGAATAGATGTCCTTCTATATAATATTAGTGTTTATCCTGACAGGACTCACTATTAAAACAATCTTTAATAATCATGAACATTAACAGCCATAAACGAACATGGCTTCCCAAAGCCATAACAGTGAACTGCTTCTAACGACTATAATAATTTAATTCTTTGAATTAAAGTGGATAATATTAGTGCCTGTTTATGCATTTCACATCCATTTGTAGTGGCCCGCATCATTAGAGATGATTAAATATTGACTCCCACTTGATTACGCGGCCCCGGTACATATTTGACCCAGTTTGTGGAGTGATTTATGGAATGGCGATGACGCCAAGTCGTGATTCCAGCTACTGAATCAGAATTTAATGCAATCTTTTTTGGCTGAGCAGCCGAGATGAGAATAGTTTGGCAACACACAACCATTTTGGGGTAGTAACTTGTGCGCATTTTTATGCTTTCAATTGAGTGTCCCGGGCTCTTGATTAAATTCCGATGCACGCCCTCGTCCTGTTCCAGTTCCCGCATCCGCATCCGTCCCAAAATGCAATGAGTCAGTTGCAGAAAGTGGCCGCTCGCTCCACCCACACACACACACACACACACCACAACGATGCACACTAGCCCTTGCATTTGTTGTGGTGTACTCATGTGGCACACAAAATTGTTCAGGGTATGAGGCTGCAGATGAGGATGCGGATGCGTAGGGAGCCCTGGAGGAGCGGCAGGTCGGCAGTCTGCGTTGTTGCTACGTGTTCCATATTTCATTCTAATTTATTCAGTTGTGCATACATATTTTCGTTACGGGTTGCCTCCTCGGCGCATCCATGCATTTCCTTCTGGCTGGTTCGCTTCGTTTGCTCCAAACTATCGCAAAAGGCAGCTGCCCTGCCACCATTACCATCTCCACATCCCACATTCACCTCGAACAGAACAGGATACAGTGGTGCCAGTGGAGAGCCAGGTACAAGGCGGTTATGCTAGCTCTCTTTTCATTCAATACGGTATTCATACGGCAATATTTTGGCAAAAAGAAAAACATTGAGGCTTTTCTAGGCCCAATGATAAACGTGCTCGCCTTTATATGGATCAAAATTTAATATCAAAATGGGGCCAACATATATTGCTAAAGGAAGCTTATAGCTTAAAACCAGAGAAGATACGTCTATGGCTTTTCAAATATATGTGTCTTATTCAGTATTAAGACTGCTCTTCATACAACTCTTTTATTTTATGAATTTTTCCGAGCAAGGTATTTTAGTTTAGAAAATTTTAAAAAATATAAAAGAAGGCTAGGGCATTATACCCTATATTTTATTGAAATCCCTCAACCCACTGTGCCCAACCGGCACCACTTGTTCAGTGTCGAGAGCAATGCTCAGTGGCTCGCTTATGATTTAGCCCTCTTTAAAGTTTCACCGCTATGCCAGCATACATTTCAGCGCTGTTCTGTTCTTCGCCCCGTAATTGTGGCTCAATTACATGGAAAAGTTGCCAAATTGAATTTTTAAATTTTCCCCTCAGGCCAAAAGGGTGGCGTGGTGGTGAGCGAAATCGCTGGCAAATAATTTATGATAACAGTTCCTGCATTTTCCGCCCTGCCCCCACTTGCCGCCATTCAGATTGCTTTGGTTTACGGTTATTTGCGCTGACTAACACCTTTAGAGGAAATTTCCATAAAGTGGAAACAGATGCTGCAGCATTTGAGCGCATGAACCCCTATGATGGTCAATTCTTGGCAGGATTAACTTTGCTAGTTGAAAATAAAGTGAGGAAAATAATAAGACAGATTAAGATTTCTGTTAAAATTTATAAATATAAATATTTTATTAAGCAACCAAAAAACAAAGCAAAGTCTGTTCAAGCTTTCAAAATTAAGAGTCACGTTTTGGATGTCCAACAAAAAAAACTTTCCTGAAAAATAAAACCCCTAAACCGGGTCACTGTTGACCACTTGGTTCCCTGCAGATTTATATTTTCAAAAAATCCCTCTTTTTCTCTCTCTCACACAGGAAACGGAAGTGACTAAGCAACGAAATATGCTGGACTGCAGTTACTCACATGGTGCTCGTCCGGACCAAAATCGGTTGACTGAAAAATGCCCGCACATTCTCGTCCATTAGCGAATGCGTTTTGATGAAGTTTAGTGTGGGATCCGGAAGCGTTCTCGAATCGTTGTGACAGGAGCCAGGACGCGGATCGGGAACCTACAATAGAAAGGATGAAAACGAATATTTAGTATTAAGTATTTCAAAGCCGTTTAATAAAAAAGAATTATATGCAATCCTTGGCATCCCCAAAATTCTCAATTTTACAGAAAACCACAAATCGATGGCGACATGTGCAGTCATCTGTTGGAAATTGGCAAAAGCATTCGAGATGCAAATGCAAATTTTGTGCCAAACGGAGAATACATTTTCTTCTCAACATTTTTATGGCACGGCGGCCGTAAGTCATAAATTTTCCGGCCAACAGCTGCGCTTAAGTGCGGTCTCGAAGCAAGTTTAGGGTTGCGATTAAGGGAAGAACTCACCTTGGCATTGTTTACCGGCAGCCAGTTGGAGTTGATGCCGCTCTGCTCCTTGAATTGTCCCTCGAACGTATCGGCGATGTCCTGTGGATGGAAAAACCCAACAGAATTTAATTTTCAATTTGAAAAAACAAAGCAATGCAATGACAGACTCACCTGCAGGGCAAATGCACAAACCGCCGAGCCAGGAATGGAGTTTGTGGGCGTATTGAAGACTCCGTAGATCAGCTTAGAGCTCATCGCGCCATACTGTCCCTCCACCAGATTACTAGCAGATTCTGGGGGTTACACAAATAAATTTAAAAATAAATTTAATAGTAATAAATAAACAAGGAATAAAGAACTTACGGATTTCGTTAAAGTAGAAGGGATAATCGCCCGGAATGGAGCAGTTGAGGCGGGACTTGAGGAAGGACGTCCAGCGGTTGCGGAAACGATGCGGGCCACCTTTGTCCCACTTGCAGACGCGGGCAACGCGCGAATAAATCGCCTGAAGGGATAACGGAGAGATAAGATATTAATTCAGCTCCGCTTGGGGCCAGGACAATCTGCAGGGCAGACCGATGACAAATGCGATACATCAGCAGTTATTTTGTATGATTTCGGTTGTACTTGTATTTCTGCTTATTTTCTGTGTCTTTTGGCATTGATTTCAGTTCCTTACAATTGATTGGAAAACTCCGCTTGCCACAACCACTTACCTTGCCACAGTTGATAAACTCCACAGCGGTTTCCCGAAAGAAGAAATATACAAAATCTCCCTGAGTAAATGAGCTCACAAAGTTGGGCGCTGCAAAAACGACAAACGAGACGAAAAAATAATAAAAACAGTTTAGTCATCAAAATTTATTTATAGTTTTCGAGATTGTAAACATTTTTATGGCTTTTCCTTTTCGTGTATCGTCAATTTTCATGAAATTGTGATGCACGCTTTTGGGTCCTTACTGGATTTTTATGTGACATCAGTCGGTGATATAGAGTTTATGGATGGACATGTGAATGGGTTCATTGATATGCATTAAGTGAGGATTGGGGCTGACTAGGATGTGTGTGCGATTAAGTCTTTTTCACAAAAAAATACGTTAAAGTTTAAAAATTGGGTTTTCATAGTCATCTCGGTATCTTTTTGGGAAAACCTTCCTCAATTAAAAGATATTTTTATACTTCCTGTACTTTTAACAGATTTCAGAACCCCTTAACAGGACTACACAAGTCATAGATTGCAATGCAGGACCCCTCTTCGGCCATACAATATTATTTATGAAGTCTGTCTGGACGCACATCTTCTTCGTGGTAGCAAATGACAGTGGCACGTGCCATGTCTATTCAGATTCAGATTCAGTTAATGGAAGCTTGTACATGGCAACGGCAGCTGGCCCCGAGACCCTTGAAATATGCAAAAGGCAATTGCACGCAATCGCTAACTGACATTCGACAGGACATCGGGACAGGACGGTGCGGGGCAGCTGCAACCGGAAGGAGGCTGGGGAGCGGAAAACACCCAGCCGCATTGCGCTAATAAAGCGGAAGCGCCATCCTGACAGGATCCTTGACGTTTTTCAATTACCACAAGTGGCTACAATCGCGCGTCGCGGCGACAACTTACCGTTGAGACTCAGGCTGTCGTACTGCTCGGTCTGCAGTGGCTCCCTGTAAATAATCGGATCGCTGCCGCTGAAGTCCGCCACGGTTCCAGAATATAGTTCATTGTCTGCAAAGAGGAAAATGAATTCAATTAAATTCAGTAAAGGTTTATTAAATATACAAGATAACAGAAACAGAGGTCAAGCTGTGCAGCTCGGCATTGTTACTATTCGTAAGAGATACACCCATCAAATATGCTTTGTCATAGATTAGCAAATAAATTGAATAACTTTCAGAGACATGTCGCTCAAAAATGAAGAAATAACATCACACCACTTAAATGTGGCAAACAATGTCACAGATGAACGTCAATTATGTGCCACATTCTATTACCATTACCTGCACCATAGCACATTTTCCGATCCAATTTCCCTTGAAAAACTCTCTGCCTGTACTTATTATGCATTAAAGTGTCCGGCAAAAAAAGGAAAATACATTGGCAATATTATAAAGTATTTATCAATTGCTTCAAGTCAACAAACACACATACGCCCTGTTGTCTGGATAAATGTTAGCGCCAAATTCCATTAAGCTAAACGACAACAACATTGCGCGGGGGAGGCGAGGGGAAACTTTTGACATGCCTTCTCGGCAAAAGGCATTGAATGCGCCTGCGGCCACATAGTCGAGAAGATAAATGAGATTTTCTTGTTTTTATTTCGTCGCTCTGATTTCTGTTTGTGCAGCGGATTGCCTGGCGCCTGTCACAGGCGCTTCGGCGTTTTTCTTTGTCCTTGTCAAGCTCCAGCAGCAGTGCGCTGAAATAAAGGCAGGAGGCAAAGAAATATGGAAAAAGCCGAACAACACAACACAACACAACAGAACAGTACAGTACAGGAAATGCCAAGCGCCCGTTTATTGTCTGGCCGGAAATGGCTTTACTGACGGCGGCATCGAACTGCCAGGCACTTCTCCATATCCACACAACTCCTCAGCCTGAATGCCATGCAATCACCAATGGCTCAATGGAAGATTTAGATCTCCAGACAAATATATTAAGAGAATTGCAGACTTAAACAAAATCAATGATTTTTGTGTGAATAAAATATTAATATTGATATTGAAATAACCAGGAAAATAAGTACAGAGAAGTCAAACTAAGAAAAGTTTCAAATTAAGACAAAAATAGCTTCAAGAATTAAGAAGAAGGCAACGTTTGTTATGAAATAAGAACAATATATTTTAAATTTAGACTTTCCTAAGAGTTCTCTACGTAAAAAATAATTCTAAAAAGAATACAATCCGAAAATAATTGAAAAAACATTCAATATCTTAAAATCTAAAAAACTCAACATTCAAAGTGTTATTTTTAGGTCACAGCTCTCGGTGCTATGATGATAGCTTGGATTTATGCAAAACCATAGCCGAAAATTGCATGTTTATGGATTTTCGGGAAGGAGCTTCATGGGGGCCGCAATTTCAATAGAATTTCATGCTGATGGCCTTGCCAAGCTGAGCGCATTTTGTGATTTTTGGTCGTGTTTTTTGGGCCTGGCCTCCGTGTAATCTATCAAATTTACAGTGCTGGCACGTGGGCGTGGCGTTACGGCAGCTCCACCGAAATAGCGGAATGGAAAATGCGAATTACGTGACGAGAACGTGTGCCGGGAAATGGGAACCAAGGGGGTCCAACGAGCAGCCACTACCGAATGCTACATTAATTCAACAAAAAGCCACATTAAAAGCGTCGTCTGCAACAAATTAATTTTCCCCCCAAAAACCATCCCCCTTGCTGGATACGGGCTCCTATTCAGAGCCAGGCGAGTGCTTAAATTAAGAGGCTGTAAAAGTCACGCGGTGAGTGAAAAGTGAAAGCGTCTCGCATTTTGAAGGGGAAGTACCAAAAAATCCCCCGGAATTAGGGAAGCCGAAGAGGGGGTTGACGAAGGACAGGTGAGGCTAACGGCCAATAAAAACAATTTCCCAAGAGGAGTTAATGGGGAGGCTGAGAGGATGGAGACTTAAATCAAAAATCTTGAAAATTGAAAATTCGTCTGCCAAAGTAATATTTAAATGTAAATAAAAGAAGAGAAGTCTGTGCTTAGAGATTATAATGTGAAATATGTATCCATCTAAGCCAATAAGTCGGTACAAAAAACATACAGTTTAATATATAAAGAAATTTGCAGAGTTTCTGATGATCTATTTATTAAGGATATGGAGGCTTTCTGCTAAAACAAATCATGAATAACCCTTTAAAAAATATTTAAATTATGAATTTCCCCAGATTTAAAGTTCCCTTTGCCATTTGTTGCCTAAATGCAAGTAATTAACAATGAGAATGCAATTAGCTTGGCGACCGAATGCTGTCATTGTTTTAGTTGTATTTAGCAAAAGCTTCTGTTTTTTTCGTGTTTTGTTTGACTGTGACTGTGCTGCTTTCTTTGGCTTTCGCTAACAAGGTGCACAATGGATGATGGGACAGGACCTCCTGCCCCCAGCAGTCCAACGACCCATCGACCCGGCGTGGATGGACTTGTCGCAACATCGACAGGACACGAAAAGTTGCGCTGGCCTTCGTCGTCCTCGTCGTCGTTGCATCTAATTGGTTTTTGTTTGTGTGTGTGTGTGTATGTGTGTATATATCCTGACATCCCCTTCTGTCCGCCGACATTGTTTCGTGCAGGGACGTTTGCTTTTATTGTTTGCTCATTATAACGCCAGTTACCTGACGACGACGACGACAACCCAGGACTTAGACTCCCAAATCCAACTCGGGTCGAGGAGCTCAGGAAAGTTTTCCGCATTGCAGCAATTGCAGCCGAGCTTAACTCATTTTAAATGACAATCTAGCGTGCAAAAATTATGCACATCGCCCGTGTCTATTTTGAGTTCCTCTCTCACACAAGGGTCTTGAGGGTCCTTTGAACGATTTTCGAGCGATTTCTCTGTTTCTCTGACTGTGTGTGGCCTAAAGTTCGATAAACTCTTTAAGTGATTTTATCGATTTTCCCGGGTTGACTGCCAGGGCGGAAGGATGGAGGGTTGGGATGGTCGCTGGAAACGGAAAATGGTCTTTAGAGTGACGAGAACAAGGCGTAATGAAAGTTCATCGCGTTGACTGCGGCAATTTGCATATTTTTGCATGTTTTATTATGCGGCTGGTACACACACTCGCACACATACCCACTCTCATACACACACTCTGGCACATGCTAATACATAAATTACACTCATTTTCAATGACAGAACGGACAGAGGAGGGACAGAGGGCTGAAATAACGAGGGCACCGCCGGGAATGGAGCAGAGACTGGGGCGAGCTTTATTACCGAAACGTTGTGTTTTAAATATTTCATATCTAACACATACA
>VNKB01016113.1:0-10611 GCA_008042735.1 Drosophila leontia | reverse complement strand
TTAAACCGCACTCGAATAAAACGCGTGTGATCGCTTCGGCACTCTCAGAGAAAAGAACATGGCCGGATTTCGGATATGGGCCGGTGAAGTTGGCCGCGGTGCCAAAGCTGAGCTTTTGAATGCGACCCTGATCCACCCGATCCATACCGATTAATATTGTAGTAGCCTGGAGTGCAATAATTGGCAACGCTCTAATCACTGCTACCCTTAAATGCATACTTTTAGGACCAAATTCGTACTCAGCTCAAAAGTGCTTCAGGCGCCGTTACAATTATCGTAAATATGTATCTATTTCACAAATTTAACGCACCTTTCACTCTGTGGCCACACAACAACAAATGCAGAGTATAAAACATTTTGTTTGTGGCATTTGGGGCATGTCCCCGGCGTCATAATTAGAAATGAAAGTGAAAAATATATTTCCACTCTTCAGCAGCGCCAACAAAGAGAATAACGAGAACAACGACAGCAAGCGACCACTTGGCTATTATTTATGATAATTGTAACGAAGCTGAGGCGACGTTCATCACGCTGTCTGTCGTCCCTGTCTGTCTCCCTCTGTCAACTTTGCCTGCCCCCTCCAACCATTTCCTCTTGTTGCAACTATTGTGGTAGTGTTGCAGCCACTGCTGTTGTTGTTGTGGCCGAGCTGCACACGTGACAGCAGCTGAGAAACAATGGTGAGGTCGGTAGGTAGGGTGGTCTGGTCATGTCAACTCGGCTCATATATCGCACTGTGTCTAACCGCTTCGATATTTGGATGCAATTAAAAGGGAGTACGATTTTTGGTGATTTAAATTGTACCTTTAAACTTCCCCCAAGCATATATTTGATATAAAACCCATTGATAAGATTACAAGTTAAATATTTTATATTTTTGCAATCTCTAATTCGTGGACCATAAATAAAATAATAATAAATAATAGATTAAATAATTTAAATTAAGTGAATACATTTATAATGTATATTCGTACGTATAAGTAAAAAATAAATAATTCCTTTTTTCAACATTTGGTTTTATTGTAACTTTGCCATTATTTTCGCCCACACCACTGTGAATCTGGCATGTGTGTGTGTGTCGGAGTCATCTGCATGCGTGTGTGCTGGTGTGAGTGGGCGTGCGTCTGCATGTGTGTTGGTGCATGGCGTTATTAGGCTAATGGCTGCCCCGTGGGCATTCAAAGCTTTTGTGTCGAGGCAAAACGCTTTTGTCCGCCACTGTCCCTCCTGCTTAGCCCTCGCATACAAACCCTTGCTCTCGATTTCTGCGCACTGAAAACTAAGTCTTTTGAATGAGAACTTATGAATAATAATTACTTTATATATTATTAATAAATAGTATTTAATAACATAACGATTCAAAAGTAATCGTAATGAACTCAGAACTTAAAACCGCACTTAATGGTTTAAAATTCCAAAGATTATGTAATTGTATTCCATTTTTAATATATTTTAGCAATAAGGCATAAGGAACTTAATTTATTGATTACAAAATTATTTCGAATTTTCTTCTACTTTCTCTCTGTGTATTTTTGCACTCTGTCCCAACTGGCGCTGAAAATATGCAACAGCAGGCTCCCAGGCTAACTGCCAAAGCCACGCACAAAACGCATTGAGACGCCATAATTGCAGCCAGTTGCTGCTGGTTGGAGATGAGTATGAGGAGACTGTCCTCCACTTTCGCCCCGCCCTGCTCTCCACCACTCTCTGCCGCCCCTGAATGGGCGCAAGTGCGTTAAGTGCAATGACAGCAATTGCGCTGACAGCGAGGCAAAATGGAACGCACCCACAGATGCAGACACAGATGGAGGCTGAAGTTGCCCCATCATTTGAAGTGCAGTTTATATTTAGTCTGCCACACACAATGACAGACTGGATGTCGTCGCACTCTGAGGCAAACATCTACCTACGAACTTGCACTCGTCTTTTACTTTCAATTTTGATGCGTGTTTCTAAGAAAGGAAAATATTTAAATTATAAGAAAGGAAAGTATGGGAGGCAAAGGCTTTTATTGTCGAATATTTATAAAGCCATATTTAGAATAGAAATAAATCCTTTTAAAGATCTCTAAAGATCTTTATTTAATAATTATAAAGAAAATCATATTACTGAAAGCTCAAAAGTTCTCTGGCATTCAAGGATATAAACACTCTTTTATTTTTCTTTTATATGTTTCTAAATTTATTTCAATGTAGTAATGTTGTGTCAAATTTATACCCATCTATCTTTGGTAATGATACAATATGAGTAATGATATATAAGAGTGTTGCATTGTCCTGTGCACATTTTCCTTGGCTGTAGGAAATACATTTTAGCTTAAGCTTGAGTTTAACTGAGCAGAGTCGAGTCGAGTTGACATGCTGCCAATTGGCCGCGTGCGTGTTACATATACAATTGCGAATCGGGTCAATTTGTCGTCAAGCATGGGAGTCGTTATGATGTGAAGGACCTCTGGGACGAGAGGAGCACCCTTCAAGTGCTGAGATTGTTAGGTATATGTAGCGAAAGTACAAAGGGATTGCTTAGAGTACTGGCATAGCAAAAGGAAGATGCAATACTTCATACAACAATATACATTAATATTTTAATTAGTATTTTTTTTCAAGAATTTAAATTTTTGTTTAATATATACAAACAGTTCAAGGAATAAAACAATTTTCACGAACTGATTGAGGACTAGCCAAAAATAACTAGGAGAAAAACTGAGAGCATTAGCAGAAATCTTCCCCCGACGACCATTTTTATTTCTCTGTAAAGTTTTCATAGCCTACTTTTCCGCTGAGCAGAGAGTGTTATCATTGCCCTGAATAAACCCGAGACAAAATGATAAGTTTAATGGTACACTTTTAGCCTGCACCCCTTCCCCCTCTGGGAAATCTCTTTTCCCCTTCAGCAGCCCCTGCTAATTTTGCTTTAGCTTTATTTATATGGGCCCAAATGAGTGCCCTTTCAGCACTGCGAATTTTTCATTAGCCGAAAAAAGACATGGACGAGGGCTGAGGAAATTATGAAATATAGAGCAGAACTGCTTAAGCAGAAGAATAAGCAGGCAGTGAACCCGAGAGTTCCGTGATTTATGCGGCCTCGACTTAACACCGCAAAATCTGAGCCTTTGTGTCAATTTGTTTTGCGTGCCAGGACGCAACCCAAGACGGAAACTGACTCACGCACCGCCCAGAACAAGGCAAAAGTATGAAAACGAGCTCTTTGAGGGTGGTGGTGGAAATCTTGAAGAGGGGGTAGGGGGGTGGGTGGGTGTAAAAAGGCCAAGTGAATAATTAAGCGGTTTATAAACATTTGTCTCAGACAGAGTTAAGTGGGAGAAGTACACTAGGAGTTACAGAAATGTCCTTGTTTACTTATTAACGCCAGAAATAAAACATTTATTTTGTTATTTAAATTTTAAAATTTAATTTTAGTCCAATTTGATTATATTATAAAATAAAAAGACTAGAAAATATATTATTTGTTTTATAACAATTATGAAATAAGCTTACCACATTTTTCAAACAAGAAATGAAAGATTGAAAACTTAATTGAATTAAAACTAATTAAAGAATTCTGAAACTAAATAAAATTATCATTCTTCCTTTATAAATTGTTAGCTTTGTTTACAAATTCTTCCAGTTTTTCCTCCAGTGTGTACAGCGTTCTCAAGACACAAAATAGGGCCTACCCAACATTATTTATGTCAGCTGGCCAAGTGGCAGGGAAAAGGCCGGGAGAAGGCCAAGAGACAGCAAAAGATATGGCCAGTTAAAGTTGGGGCTAATTTGCAAAGGGGCCCTTAAAGTTGGTCCGGACTGGACTGCAACTATTTATATTTAATCGCATGCTCCAATTGCAAAAACAATTTAAAATCAACTTGCTCGTTAAGTGAAGCGGCACACAAGTACCTCCCTTCCGCCCGCTCTCTTCCTACTGTTTTGCCCCGTTTTCCTCCTGTTTTCGTCCGTTTTTCTCCCGCCGTTCACCCGTTTTTCCTCCCCTTTTCCTGTTAACCAAACCGGGCTGCAGTTGTTGGTCCTACTGCTGAGGCTACTACGGCTGGCATCGTTACTGCTGCATTTTCGACAAGTGCTTTTAACATTAAATATTCATTTACAGCATTAAGGGCACTCGAAGTCACGCGTTAACGGTACCGTCAGAGCACATACATACACACACAAACACGCTGCACTGAAAAAAAATAAATATAGTTTGGTCGGGGGGCCTTGCGGGGCAGTCAACTGAGAACGTGGCGCATCAAGCAAAACGGACACGGGCGTGCATTAAGTGAATATATTTCTGAGCCCCTTAAAAAAAAACACACACACAAAACTTGGTCACCTGCCGGGCCACAATACACAGAGAAAAATGAATTCAGATGGGAATATTCAACAATAATATATGAAATTGATTAAACAAAGAAAAAAGAACAAAGAAAGTAAAGGAATTATAAGAAGAGAACTAAAATGTAATTAAATTTTAATTAAATTTTTAATTTAAATGTTTGTCGTTACTTTAAAAATCCTCGAAACTAATTTCTCTGCTATATATTTTTTATAAAATGAGAGAAATTGCTCCTTAATTATTATATTTAAAGAACCTAAATAGTTTATATATATTTTTCTGTGCAGAAAACGAGAAGTAAGGAAAGTTCATATTTGCGGTAACGCCATAATTCAAGAAAAGCCGCGATAATTTAAACCAAGCTGCGTTTCAATGCCGCTTGTCTCAACTCGCCGCTGTTTCAATACCAAAAAGCTTTGCTGAAAGCAATAAGAGAGCGAGTTTGAGAGAAAAGTCCAGCTCTCTTTTTGATTTTTGGCTTTGCTCTCGTTTCGCTGGGCTTCTCTCATTTAGACGACTGGTTTCGGCTCCTGAACTTCGACCTGTCTTCAGTCCCGATTTCAGTGTCGTTTGAGCCAATTCGAGACTGGTTCAAATGGAGTTTGTGGAGAGCAAACAATTTAAACAAACCGGGCCAATTAAGGGTCTCCATATGGTATATTTGGACATGCAAACTAAAAACATATCTATATATTTTACGAAAGAAATTTAAGTATCAACAAATATCATATCCTTACTAGACTTTGCAAATGTAGTAGTAAATTAATTTCAATAAAATTAACGATAAATCTATGAAAAAATATTTATTTTGCAATAAACATTATATTTAATCCTTTCCTTAATTGCTGTTCATCTTCTATAGCAAAACTATAAAAAATATTAGGTATTTTCTATCATTTAAGTTATTCCTCATTTTTTAGTTAATTTACAAATGCGTGACATTAAAATCGCAAAGTCAACTCACGAAGCTAGCTCATTTCTTTGGAAACTCCAACGTAATCTCAACCCAAATGGGTCACTGCCCTCATCAAAAACTAACATCACACACACACATAATAAAAGTATTTATGCGCTATTTAACACGAAATGAAATATAATTTTTTCGTCCTGTCTCCTTTCTTAGATACTTATGCCGCATGCATGACAATTATACGAAGCAAAATTTGTTCGCGCAGAGGCAACGACGAAAACATTTCCCAGCTTTTGGTAATGATTAATGAACGTGTGTGTGGGTGGGTGGCTCAGTAGGTTTTCCGAGTGGGTGGTGGGAGAAGTACATATGTCTCTGTTGACTCCAAAGTTGACATCATAATTCGGGCATTTGCCGGTCAGAATGCGTTGACAGTTCTGAGGTATTATTCGGGCGGGCAGGTCATAATCATAATCATTCGAGCGAGATCAAAGCCTGCGACCAAACTTAATTAATTTAATTACATCCACTTTAAGGCAAAATCAATGCAGACCAAATTGGGCGAACAGAAAAGAAAGCAAAATCAAAATAAATTGAAGAAGCGGCCAAAGAAGTTTAAGAATTTAAAGGGGAAGATTTGTCAGGCGGCGGCTGGCTTGGAATTTATATGCAAGGCGCACATTGCCGCATGCCACATGGTGCCGAGCATTTGCCTAGACAACAACACTCGCACACACTCTTTCGGAGGCGCGCATTTATGCCAAACACATTGGCAAACATAAAATTTTAAACATGCATAGGCCAAAAATACAACATAGAGTACAATACACCAAACAGAAGCCAAAAAAAGCAGCTAGCACATCAACCAGCCAGCTAAGCAAGAAGTACAAGGCGGGTCAGGGTTATTGGAAGTCTTAGAAATAGGGAATACCTTTTAAAAATGTAAAAAAAATATAATTTGATTTCCTATATGATAAGGAAAAACTTGTAAATAAATGACATAAAAAATTATATTTAGGGTAATAAATATCATTAAAAAAACTTACAAACGGACTGAATAATATGTACAAAATTATACATTTTATTTCTAAGATATTGCTTTATTCAGCAATCTAAACCCCCTTTATCAGCCTTCGAATTACAGGGTATTCAGCGAGTAGTCGATGCTTGTTGTTTGCTTAGCCCCTTGGCGGCCTTCTAAGCGGCTTAAGGAGCAGCAGAAGCGGAACCAGAAAAACACAGAAGAAGCACAAGTATTCCACTAAATTTATATCCCCGCACACACACACATACACTGGCACACTCCGAACTCCAGGACTCACACACATGAATGTGGCACATATATTTGCATATTTGCGTGTTCTCTACTCCTCTCTCTCTCTCTCTCTTCGTCTTTCGTTCTTTCTTTTTCTCGCTGCGCCTGATTATGGCGCTTAAAGAAAACACTTAAAAAAAAGGGAGGGGGCCAAAAGGGAAGGGAAAACAGCTTGAGGCAGGCCGACAAGTGCCAAGCGCAATTGGGGTTAATATCCTAGCACGAAAATACTCAGGCACACACCCATAGAGCCGCGCTCACTCCGCTCAAGTTTATTTTGAATTATTTATGGTTAAGTTTATGGCAGAATTTTTGACTTGAATTTATTTGGCTTTGGCTTTGGCTGCCTGCGAAATTTCCCATGAAAAATACGCAAAAATTAATAAAGCGAACGAGGAACGAGCGGAGAATAAGCGAGAAGTGCCAAAAGAAATAGAAAAGTTTTGTTGCATAATAAGCCGTTACCTTTTGTTGCCTTTGCGTGCTGGCCAAATTAAAAGCCAACAATGTCTGCAAAATGAACCGAAAATAAAGCACAAGAAAAAAAGCAAAACAGAAAACAGTGCGGCGCTACGAAAACTGAAAAAAAAATCCACAACGTGTTGTTATTTGTGCCTGCTTGGCGAAAGATTTTTGTCGCCATGCTCAAGGACTATAAATTCGCTCAGTTGTCGCAGAGTTCAGAGCAGGTTTTCAAGGGTATATAGGGTATTTTCGAATTGTAGAAAAAATTAAGGTGAGCCATCCAGATAAAATCAAACTAAAAGTATAAACAAGTTTTGATTTATTTGAATGGAAAAAGTTAAAAAAAAAAACAAAATAGATTTATGAAGAGTTAAGAGTTAATTTTTAAGAATAAAATTAAATAAAATCCTTTCCATATTATCCACTCTTTTCTATGGAATCGCCCATTCGTTGCCATTTTCCTCGTATTCTTCCTTCCATCGGCATGTGGATCGTCCTTCGGCCGTAGTTGTGTGTGTTTTTCTGCATTGACATTTACAAAGTGAGAATTTAATTAAACTTAATGAAAGTGCATGAGTGTCTAGGGGTAATAAAGGGGACGGGGCAGGGGTACCGGTAATGGCAGGCGCCCAAGCCGGCAAAAGGTGAGAATAAAAAGAAGTTTGGCTTTACTGGGCACTTGGCAGGCCATTTGGAAATGTTGCCTGTTTACGGTTTGGGCCATTAAAGACCAGATCGGTGGGGTGAGAGAGGTCGACGTGGGCGTGGTGGCACATGATGAGCAGGTCAGCTTCAATTGCAGCCGCACCACATTGCGTATGCTTAACGCAGCCAAATCGAAATCGAAAGCAGCAGCGAAAACAACAAACAAAACTCGGCGAGGGGAAAGCGGAGAAGACAAAAAACCAAAAACGGAAAAACGAAAAGCGCCAAAACGAAATCGAAGCTGAACCGAAGGAGGAAACTGACCCAAATTTCAGCTGCAATGCGTTTGTACCCCACTGCGTATGATTAATTTAAGAGAGTATGCCCCGCAAAGGGGTAGGTCGAAATTCCGTGGCAGGTCGGCTGAACTCACTGGGCTGCTGTAGCATTTTCTGGTCGATAAATTTAATTTACACAAATTAGTCGCGCATTGTCGTAAAAACGCAATCGAAGTTGCGGAAATGAGACAGAAAATGCCAGAGGAGAAGCTACAGCAAGAAAGTGCCAGCGTAAAAACAAAAAGCTAATTAATTAAAACACCTTTGGAACACACACACAAATACACTTTGCCCACTCCTGAGTAATTGAAATAAGCTAGGAAAATATATGGCTTTTCCGAAGGGGGAAATTAAAAGCCAGCTCTTAGGGCGAAGGTTGGTTTCTTTTTTTAAGGAAAACTATATTCAGCAACTGTTTACTTACAATGAGTAAGATATGGCAAGAATTAATAAATAAATAATTAGAATAACAAGGTATTTAAGGTATTGCCTTAAAGCCTGAAGATATTTTTGTTATGCTTCTTGAGCAGCTTCTTCAATGCCAAAATAATTTCAGAAAAACCATGGGAAAAGTCCTGGGAAGGGCCTTTTCCGGCGCTGATTGAAATGGGGAATGGGGATGCTGACCAAATAAAATATGCGAGCGCACGATCAATTCAAAGCGCAAATTTGTGAGCATTTCCTTGGGCGCGGCCACGCACGTCTGACCAATCNAGTTCGGTTTGGTTGTGAAACACTCGCGATGCGCGTAGCTACGCTTTGCAAATGAATACATCTTCACATCTTTAATTTAATTTTTAAAAAGTCCTGTTAGATTTAAAAAAAAAATCTGGTATGCCACAAATAAGTTTGGATATTTAAGAGACGATCTGTTTACTTTTCGTACATTTTTGTTGTAATAAATTTTTTTATTTTTGGCCTATGGGCGCAACCACTGTGCAGTGGTCTCCAATTTCGATTCTGGTGCCGCCTTTTGTTTACCTAAGCAATAACAATAAATTAATCGCCATCGACAGCCATTAGCCGGACGCTTCCTCTCGCCTCTCACTTTATGCTTTTGTATTTTTAATTATGTGTCCAAATTTTTGGTATTTGTTTTTGCCTACCTTTCTCTATCCGCTGCTTATTTGTGCACTGGGAAAAAAATATTGTGATATGGACTGAAAAAAAATGAATATATTTGCACAAAAATAAGAATAATAAGAAAATGCTAAAATGTATTTAATTCAATTGATTTGAATTGACTTAGAATTTTTCTTATTGTAAAAATATTATTTATAAAAAAGCTAGCTACATTTATTTCTCTCAGTCTATTTCCTCTTCCATGTGTGGAATAAATATTCCTATTCATATATAGGAAATATGGCGTGTTGAGCTGTTAATTGCCTCTATCAATGCCGCTTCCTGTCCGAATTTTACATGTGTTTAGACACCGCTATCTAACCACCCAAAATCCCTCTTTTAGTTCCACCTAATTGTGTATAATGTGTTTGGTTTATATTTTGTCTAGTTTTTGGCCAAATGCGTGGCAAATAGTTGGATATTTGCTGCTGTTCGTTTTATATGTCAAACTTTCTGTAGCTGTAACGAGTGTGTGTGGATTTGCGTGTTTAGATTTCTATTGGGTTAAATGGTGGATAAGTATCTAAATTGCTATATGCATATGAGTTTTTAGACATACAGCACGGTGTGCCTTTAATATAGCCAATTAATTTGTTTATATTAGAGTAATTTTGTTGTTCTATTTTCTTTAAACGATACAAGGTATTAAATTGTTTATAAGGTGGCAGCATGACTTCTAATATCCTTATTCTAAATATAATCTATTTTCTATTAATTGACTAAAAAATAACTAGAAAGTCAGTCAATGAATACGAATGCACATCGTCATTCAATGGCATCTGAAAACTTACACTCGAATGAAAGTGTTCAGTGTGCTCATGAAAACCCAACCAAAGGACTATTTTACA
This sequence comes from Drosophila leontia, assembly GCA_008042735.1. Taxonomy (NCBI): domain Eukaryota; kingdom Metazoa; phylum Arthropoda; class Insecta; order Diptera; family Drosophilidae; genus Drosophila; species Drosophila leontia. The sequence continues at coordinate 636 of VNKB01016113.1, read as the reverse complement.
ACACCTTCACCAAACATAGACACAGACGGACTGAGGCTTGTATAATGCATAGAAAATGGAAGCCACAGCCCAAAATGCAGGATGTCAACAATGGAGGAAAACGGAAAATCTTGTTATTATGCTAGTGTGTTTGGGGCTGTAACAAGGCAGCTAATTAGTTTTTGGAATATGCCGCAGGATATTTCGAATGGTAAAACGCAAAACATGTGTTAAATTACACGCAGCTGAAGGAAAATGAGCAAAGTGAAATCATTTCGAAGGGAAAAATACCCTACAAAATACAAATCCAAAATAAAAAAAAGTTAGATTAAAATTTGTATAATTTGAAATACAAATTTTTCAAATTCTATGCAAGATAGTAGGAATAATAGGTACTAAAACATATAATATAAACATGTAAATGTTTTATTAGTTTTATTAATGTTTAGCTTCATCTTTAAACCAATCATTTTTCGTTTATTATTATTCCGACTATGACATACTTATAATTTGTTAATATTCTTAACCTCCCTCTACTCCTTTCAAGGGTATCAGAACTGAAGGTTTTGCGTCTATCGCAAGTGATGTGAAATGCATTTATGCTAAATAATTGAAAATATTATATTACCAAAAGTAAATGTGTCACATTTCCTGTTG
>VNKB01016111.1:0-17237 GCA_008042735.1 Drosophila leontia | reverse complement strand
TTTTTATAGGTTTCCAGCGACAGCACTATCTATCCAATAAATAAATATAGATAGGAATACGATTGTGATTGGCTTTCGCTGTGATTTTTCGATATGTTACTCATAATCGACGAGTTTCTGATAGGCTACTGAAAGAGCTTTCCAGTCTCTGATAACAGTTGTTCATAAGCAAAACAGGAAGGATAACCAGATTTGATTACTCACTGCGGAAGATGTCATAAAAAAGACAATTTCGAATATCAATGAATTAATTTAATTTATTCAACCATTTTTGCTCAATAATTTAATAAAAATGCAGGTTTATGTGGGCTCACAACACTAAATATTTCTTGATTTATTAATTTGTACATATTAGAAATATTCTTAAACATATTTAAGAATAGTTTTCTTACTATATAAGTATTACACTTTCTTAATAATGTATATCCTAAGTAGGCATGCTAACAACCAATAAGGTAAAATAATTTCTATAAAACAATAAAGAGAATATATTAACCTTAAAATTCTCCACCTTTGGGATTAGTCTTATATATGTACATATGTACTGTCTAAAATAATGTTTCAATACGAAATAAATCTAAATTATTTATTAATATTTCTTAAATAAGAATATAAGAATATCAAAAAACTTTTCCCCAATTTTTTAAAATACAAGTCAAGTTTTATACCATTCGATTTCTTATAGAATTTAAGCCCCTTAATATATCTCCATAATACTCATTTAGCTTTGTGTTCTACGACTGGGGGACCTGGTATCCCGCCTCCCTTCGTCGCCCCGCCTTTGTAATATTTCCTCATCCATAAGCTGGGCGATGAGACGCAGTTCTTCGGGTGTCTCAGCTTTTTTCCCATGATTATTTGCTTTATTGTCAAATGTCAAGTCCGCAAACAACAACAAACAGGTGATTCCGCTCGGCGGTTGGGAGTCAGTCGTGTAAACTTAACGTTTTTTTTTTTTCTACTCCCCGCTGTTGACAAAGCTTCCACTTGTTCTACGCACTGCGCATAACAATAAAAGAAGCTGACAAAATAACAAAAGCAACAAAAACAACAACGAAAAGAAGAGAAAAATAGAAAAAAAAATTATCAAGAGGGCAAAGAGCCCGGGGGAGAGGAGCAGACGAAGGGGAAAGAGTAGTGACAAGTGCGACAATTGTAAGAAAAACCAGAAGCAAAGAAGGGTTCAAAGTCGGCCACTTGTGACGGAGCTGGGCCAACTTGCTCTAGGTTGTTGTTACCACTTTTGAAGTCTAACTGAAAACACAAAAAAAAAAGCAGGTACTTACCCCACTAACCGAAACTCTCGGGGGGCTGTCTGATAACGAGCTGGCAAAAATAGATCAGAGTTCGAAAAATGTGATAGTGCCAGTGAACCAGGCCAATTCTTATCGATTACCACCTCACCCACAGTTGGTTCTCCTGCCATAAAGCTGCTCCGGAAGCGGAAATAAAGCTGGGCACCTGTCGTCGCCGCGGCAACAGGGCAGGTAGAATATATATACTCGAAGCACATATTTGGAAAGCTGCAAAAAAGGAGGGACTTCGCTCCAACAATCGGGCGGCATTGTGCGGAAGTGCAGGAAGTGAGCGTGAGGAACAAGCTGCAGAATCCATGGATCCCATTCCCCTCCCACGAACCCGGCTGCCCGGCTTCCCTCCTCGCCCCGAAAACCCAACTGACGACAGACAACAGCTGCCAAGCGCAGCGTCATTGTATCATCAACAAATACTCAAATACCAAAATACCCAAATACACACGGAATAACAACAACGGCCATAAGAATAGCAAGCCAAGCCCACAACAATAACAAACACGAGGAACACGGACAATTTTCCAAAACGAATAAAAGCAATTTCAAAATGCGCGCAGGCGCAAACATCCAATGTCTACTATATGTCATCCATGGGGGAGGTCCATGGCCATAGAGTTGGGAAAACAAACCGAAGGAAAACAATTCAAACTGAATTCCCAACGAGTTGTCAGGGAGCACACTCACTAAATAGACCCCAAGCCTTGGACAATTAGAATGGATACATTTAATCAAATTACGCTTAAAGGCTGAGAGTTAATTTTAAACACTACTAGGTAGTGGTCAAGTAATAACAATTGCTTTGAAAGGTCGCTAACCCCTGCCTTTAGTTTGTGTATAAAAGGGAAAATTGTTTGTTTTTTGTTAGGTGGTAATTTTGCAAACCTTTTGCTTAAAAGAAATACATATCTTAAAGTTAATAAATAACCAAAAACATTAGCTAAATATATTTCGAAATGTTTTAAACAATTTTCTTGGAATAAGTTAATTACGACCTTGTTTATATGTATAAATATCCAAGGGTTAACTCCAAATATAAAATAAATATGAAAGTCTTTGAATAAAAAACTTTGGCTTAGTATAAATTCCTTATTTACAATATAATTTAAGCCGGATTTGTAACTGATTACAGCTAATACCAGAACAAGTATTAAACCAAGTTCAAGTGCAAAATTCCATTCAAATAAAGGTTCAGTTTCCGTTCTGATTAAAGCCTAGGCGCTAGCAACAACGTCATGAATGAGATAATAAAGATATACCTTTGTAATCGGTCAGTTAAACAAATAATTGATTTGATAAAGCAACTATTTAATTGTTAGATTGCTTGATTTTTTTATTTCTTGATTACTATCAGCGATAGGGCCGAGCTTCCAGGGCTTCCTATCTCTTTTTCCTTGCGGTGTGGTAATTACAATGAAAGTAAATGAGATTCGAATTTGTTTAGCCGCTGCACTTGTTGTTCGCGGTGTTGAATGCCCACATGCAACAGGGGCAGCATGGCAACAACAACCGAACGGGTAACCGAAGACAAAGCCGTTATAGCCATCGCACTCTGAACCGCCGATCTCACCCGGCTGTCCCCCACCAGTCAGCCTATGTATGTGCTATATATCCATCCCTCCACCGAGTGAGAGACGCCGCCACCGCCGCTAAATTGTGTTAAAAACTCGCCAGCCAAAGTACAGAACGCAGAAACCTCAAGATCCGACCGGAGAGATAAACAACATGAGACAGAACGGAACGGAAAGGAAAGGAACGAGCTGAACTTGGTGCAATCTTCCGCATTATGAGTATCAAGCAGACAGAGAGCAAGATATAGAGGGTTATCTATGGGCACGACTGAAGGATGACCTGGATAATGTGGATTATGTGACTAGCGCTACAATTATAAGTGTAAATTTGCTGCGCTAGGATAATAATAAAATAAATAAATAATAAGGAGTTTCAGAGTAAAAATATAGATATCTTTAGAACCACGTAAATACCATTATTTATATATCAAAATACATATAATTTATTGAAAACAATTGACAATCTATTGCTCGAATACTGAACATCCTTTTAATATGTCAAAGAAAGTAGAAAAGTTTCTTTTATGTTCAGTAAGCAATGCTTCTTAATAGCTCACTAATATACTCTTGGCCCTGTTCAAATAGAGGGTACAAAAAGGCGAGGAAATGGAAATGAAAATGCACTTGGCTTACACCGGATCGGGGCAGGTTGTTGGTGGTAGCAAAGCGACCGGCAACTGGCAACCGGCAAGCGGCGAGCGGCGACATGTGGCCATCTCCGCCTGAAACTGGGCTCTGTGACTGGGCTCTAATTTCAATTGGGTTTCGTGGTTGTGGAAATTATTCAACAGCGCTAAGTACGCCCAGAGACTTGTGACTTGGAACTGCCCCGTCTGTCCGTGTGTCTTTTATTTTATTTGGTTTTTGTTGTTGTTTTTATTTTTTTCCTCGCTCTGTGTGGGGGGCACCCACGCGTGACGTGACTCTTTGGTTTGGCTCTTCCATATACCTGAGCCGCTTCCGTAAAAAGTTGCCGCTAGTTCCCGGCCAGAGTGGAGGTTCCCCTTCCTTCCCAGGGTCTCTCACGGAGGCTCTCGGAGTCACAGAGCCCTAACCCCGTCCATCTGCCTCTGCGGTTGATTCTCTTCAAGTGCATTGAAGCAAGTTGAAGGCTATTTTTCAACTTCAAATGTTTGCTAAATGACTTTTGATGATTTGTGGTGAACGTGGAGTCGAGGGTTGTGCGCAGGGGCACAAAATAAATTAATGATTATATTTATTTAATTTCACTTCGCTCGGCCAGCGAGTGTTGACTGGCCGTCTAATTAGCCAAAAAGGTGTTCCGGCTCCGTCTCAGTCTAGCTTTCCCCACATCAATACCTCCAGCCGATGTGCTGGCACTTCCTCAAGTGGAGTGTAGCCACAGAGAATGCTCCTTGGCAAAGGCAAACACCAAACAAACTGGACAAATATTGGACTATTTGGCTTATCTAGCATATGACGTGCCACTGCGAAGGGGTTCCGTTTGGGAAAACCTGCCAGGTGAGTCATATGCGCCTAAAAGACAGTGCTTTGATCCAGGGAGGACAATGAACGGCGGTGATGCAAAAACCCAAAAAATTCGTGCGCGTGTCCACTTTTTTCTAGGGGGAGGCGACAGCCACAGTGACAGCTCATCGGGAACCCAGCCGGCGGCCTTCTGATAATAAACCCTGCCTGTCTGACGTTTGACATTTTTTGGCAAACTTTTTGTTTGGCAAACTCAAGCAGAAGAGTCTCTGGCAGAGCAGCAGACAGAAAGCGCTCTCGGAACGGATCCCCGAGCAGAAACAGAAACAGAAACCGAGACAGCGACACGTGAATTGCAGATAATCAGCGTCGTGTCTGGGCCTAAAAATATGCTCCATGTAATTAGCCCCGCCAAGTGCGGAAATGGGTCTTGAAATGGGCCACCAAATACCCTTACTGGAGCTATTTAAAGAGGTAAAGGAAAAATGTAAAGAAGATAAATAAAATATCAACATGAAAAGTCACTATTTAAGGTCAATTTGTTATATTTTTAAATTTTGGATTAATTATTTCTTTTATTTATAAAAAGAAACCTCTATCTTATTTAGAACTTAAACTATTCTGTAAACTATTGCTTTCTAAGAATTTCAAATCCATCTTACACCCACAAAAGATTCAGAAATCCCCTTTCAAGCAGGGCATTTTCCATTCGTTCATTAAATAGAATAGATTTCCCTCTCGCATTTCCACTTCCAGAGTCGCCTGCTCCAGACAACGGCGATGTGGCAAAAATAACCAAAAACGTCTCGAGCCACACGAGTCACCACCGCGCGACTGAGGCGATGGATGGGCTATAAATAAAGAGTGGCAGACTCCGACTACCGACTCCCTACACTCCTGACCGAACTCCCAGCCGCAGCAACCGCATAGATCCATCTCTGGGTCTAACTCTAACTCGAGCACATGCCCCGTGACTCACCGGGTGAAATCCTCGACTAATATTTCAATTAGGCGACAAAAAATACAACAAAAAAAGGAAAAAACCAAGAAGACCTGAGAAGCAGCGAGCTGATGACATGCCCCAAGTTAATAAAAAGCGGCAGAAATGTGCCGGACTGGGCGCTGGGGCTAAATAAATTCCATGGGACCCTAGGTGGTCGAATATTTTAACACTACCGGGCATCTCGCTATGGGATCGGGATAGGGATCGGGCTGGGATCGAGATCGGGAGATCGGTGGCAAATCTGTGGCGCTGGCGTCTGCCTTTTAATGTAGAAAACTAGTCGAGGCGCATAATTTACGACAACCAGGATGGCAGAAAGTCGGGCTTGGATGAGGATGAGGATGCAGGAGAAGGGACAACGGCGTTGACTTGACTTATCAATTTCACGGGAATCCAATCGATTTTTATATGAGAGCGAGCAGATAAACCGCAAAAATCAAGCAATAAAATCGCTCTCAGCCCGGGCTAAATAAAAGCAACACCAACACAGTGTGCAAAATGAAAAGCAGTGGCGCAGGACCGAGGGGGGATCCGAGGAGTCTGAGGGCACAAGACAGAAGAAGAGGAGCTTGGGACTCTGCGAAAAATACCAAAACGGCAATAAATGGTGTTGATATCCCGCGAAGCGTGTGAAGACGCTAACGATGCCGCCAAAACTTGTTAACCACAAAAATTATTGCATGAGATGAAATAAATTAAGGTGGCGGCATCGGCATCGCTCCGGCTGCACCACCACCACCACCACCACCACCACAACCGCCGGCATCTTCTCTTCCTTCTCCTCCTCCTCCTCCTCATCTTCTACAGCGGCTGTGAGCCACCGAACTATCCGCGCCGCTTCCTATTCCTCGCATCCTTGCGGCGGCGACGACCATCAGCATCGCTTGGGTTCGGTTGGGTTCAGGCGGCCGCCAGTGGCGACGTCTCCCTGCTCCCGACTCCCTTTGCCTGGATCCAGCCCCCCCTGGAGTCCTCCACCTCCACCTGTGGCCTTTTGTTGTTGCTGCCGGCGGTACATTTGTGTGTGTGTAAGTGTGTGTACTTTTGGTGAAATGAAATGACAGACGCGGCGCAAGATGCAAATTTACCTATGGAATGTTGGCCAGGCCAAGCGGAATTTGGAGTGACCTACGAAGTCATGGGCTAAAACAAGGCGGTGAAGCTAAGTTTTGGAATAGTCTTTGGTTAACTCCAGAAAATTTAAAATATATTAATAAATATATTTTAGATAGACATTTCTAGAAGACATTCTTAGTAGACATTTTCAGAATTTCTATGAGAGATGTGTAATGGTCAAACAGAATTTAAAATTCTAATACTTGAGTTGCGTCTTAATAGGTTTAAAAATAGTTAGGAAACAATAAAGAAATAATTAAATAAATTAAAAAATTTGTGGCTGAAGACCTTTAAAACTGAAAGAGCCAAAACTAACTCGTAGAGTTATTCTACTATTTTTTTAGGTAAATAGTTTTAGACAATGAACATAACTTTTTTATAAATTTATATAAGGGAATATACATAAAACCCTATTAAAGTCATATAAATAATATATATTTATTTATATTGTTTTAATTTTTCCAGTAGCAGAGCAGAGATATTTGTATAAACTAATATACTTTTTATAACTACACCTAATCTTATTTTACATCAAATATTTTAAATTACGTTTTCATTATCTTTCATAAATAAATAATACAACATTTTAGAGTATTTAAATTTATTGCAAAATGTGTAAAATTGAATCAAAGATGTAATTGGGATTCTTCTAGCTCATAATCTACCCATCCTTTTTTAAAAGTAGAGCACCTCCTATGTCCATGTAACCCGTAACTTTTGGTTACTTTAGCAGAGACCCATTGCCAATGAGTTCAGTTCTGGGCCGCACTCTCTTTTCCTTGCCCCCCTCCCACTACAACAACAACGACAACAACATCACAGGTCTTGGGGTACGGATCCTCCATTCCCATTCCCATCCGAAGCGTTCCGTCTCCAAGACTGCGTCCGCGTCCATGTCGCGCGTCCGTCTGTCCAGCGGTGCGGCGGACTCTACGGCGCTGCCGTTTTAGCAACATTGCAATCATCTGAAAATTCCATTCCAATCAAATTAAAAACTGGCGTCTACCTTTTTATCATTTTCTTATCAGATCTCAAGATCTGCCGCAGCGATGCCTTCTGCTGTGCGCCTTTTATGCGAATACCATGTGGATGGGGATGGAGGAGCATGGGGCCTGGGATGTGGAGATGTGGGGATGTGTGGATGGGTCCATGGTCTCGGGCTTCGACTTGGACTTGGACTCTGTTTCTGGCTGATTTGTTGTTGTTTTTCGTTCAAGTTTTTTTCTCGCTCTTTTTTTATATAATAAGCAGATCTTTGTCCCAAAGAAACCGTGGCCATAATATATCAATATAAACGCGCGCACTCGCGGATGGAGGAGCCGCTGCCGTTGGCTGGAGGGGAGCCCCAAAAAGGCGTCCATGAGCGCCTGGGAAGCAAAGCACATTCATGGCCTGCTGGTCTGGTTTGGTTTTCAGCCAGGACTGGCCGTTGACTTGGCTGCTGATGCCTGGCGAGGAGTGGAGGCAGGCAAATGCGACCGAGCGACGACGACGAAATCCATTAGTTTTGCACCTTCGCAACATGTTGCAGCGACGTTGTTGTCGTCGCCAAAGATCGTCTCTTTTCGGTTTTTATTTTTGTTTCCTTTTTACTTTTTAATTTTTTTTTTTGTAATTTTTTTCTTTTTTTGGCCATTGCTTGGCACCGCAAATTGGTAAAAATTAACACGCTGCTTTGCTCTTGACCAAAAACAGGCACACGAAACCCATTTTGCTTTTAGGCGTCTGTCGCCAAAATTCCTTTCATGCAGCCCCTCGTCTCCTTCCCCCGCCGGCGGCCTCATACTTCAATTTAATAAATTAATTGGCTTTGTGTCGGCTTCAGCATTCAGCATTTGATCGGTCCCAAGGAGGCAATGGAGAGGAGCTGGAGCTGGAGCTGGAGCAGGGCTTGGGAACTGATCCCCGAGTTGCAGGTCTCTGCAAGTTAATGCCAGCCTCCCATGAAAAGATAGAAATCAACGTTCGGTTTACAGAGATCCTCTTACAGTCGAGGCGAGTCGAGTCTCCCCTGCTCCTGATCCCGATCCCAAGCCCTGCACCAGCTCCCTCTTCCTGCCGCCGCATTCCTGGCGTTCAGTGGCACTCGAAATGCGTTTATCTGGGCGCTGGGACTGCGTTTTTATTATCTTAGGTGTTAATGATTTCATTTTTGGCCACCCAATTGAGGCTGTCTGGGCCCTGGGCCCCGACAAGCCCTTCGCCATAGTGGACCCTGTTTTTATTCCCCGGTCGCCTGGTCGGTCCTCCGATCTGGCCGGGCATCCTCTGTCTCGGCTTATCGCTTTAATCTCTTCTGACAGTGATTATTGCTGTTTGCGGATTGTGCAATTGATGTGCGAACTTCGACACCATCGCGGCCCTCCGTTTTCTGTTTCTGTTTTCCCTTATTCGCGTTCCCAGAGGAGGAAGTGAGAGCCGCCCATACAGTGAGGGAAAATCCGGACATTGCAGTCTCTATTTAGAAGGGAAGGGCGGCTCTCCTTTTAGCGCCCAAATATGATGTCATGGATTTGGCCTCTGTCGCTCCGCTGGCTGTAAGTCGAGACCCCAAAAAGGGCAATTTTTGAAATCATACGCCAAACATGGCGCGACATAACTGGGAGCCTTGGGAGCTCAGTTCGGGAGCTGCGGTTCTGGAGATGGAGTTGGAAGCTGGGAACTGGGAGCAGGAGAGCTGGGATCTGGAAGCTGAAAGCTGTGAGCAGGAGAGCTGGGAGCCGAAGCATTGTTCTTTGCACTGTCGCTTTCGCACTTCACAAAGGGATAGAGTTCAATTTTTGTGTCTGAATTCGAAACAAAAGACTTAAGCAACGAACTTGGCAATCTTTTGGCCCGTCTTTTTATTCCCCGCTTGTGTTTTTTTTTCTTACGTTTTTTTGGCCCGAAAGCAGCGAGTATTTTGGTCCAAAGAGGTGTCGCTGATTGTCTTTTAAGAGAGTTTCTGGTCCGCGGCGCCGCCGTCGCCTGGGCGTTGACAGTTGTTGTGATTGTTGTGTTGCTTGTGCCGCTGCATTGTGGCTGCCACCAGAGGAATGCGCCTCTGGCATTGCCTTTGCCACTGCCTTTACCTTTGCCGGTGCATTCAATCGAATCCAATTGTTTTTGGCAGTCGCACAGGCAAAAAGCCTGGCCAGAAATTGCAAAGTAGCCGCAGCACAGCCGCATTCCCACAGATCAGCTCCAGATCCTCCTCCAGCCTCACCCTATTCCTTCTTTTTTTTTTTTTTTGGTCAAATCGAATAAAAAGGGGCCGAGGACAGCAGCACAGAAGCTGTGGGCATGATCGGGAGGCTGTGTAAGGTTGCGCCTGCCATAATCTCGTTGAGAATCGCATCCAGCAGCCTCGCCTGCCATCCCCAAAGCTGGCGCTAAGACCTCAAGCGATAATCGCACATCAATTCGTTTTATAATGATGACGAGAGTTCCGAAGGGAAAGGTGCACGGGGTCAGGGAGGATCACGGGTGCTCGGGGAGAGACCTGGCATCGCCTCAATGCTGGTGGCAAGTTTATCTAACGCTGGCGATCTCCATGCCCAAGAGCCCAGACACCGGTCCTTAGTGGTCCACCAACCTCCGTCCGCGTCTTCAAAGCCAAAGTGTGAGCCAATTGGTTGGCCCAGCCTCGATTCACTGTCAGCTCCCCTTAGGAGGGAGACCTTGAACGTCTTAGAATCCCGAGCTCCAGCTCAGGCTTACTCACTACCTCTCTATTTAGCCTGCACATTTCTTTGGCTGGGTTTGTAGAAATTTTATTGAAATATGTTAACAGAACAAGCTAAAAACTCATTTATAATTACAAGAAAAGTACTAGAAAAGTATAGACATATGAAAGAATATTAATTAAAATCTGAACAAATTCCTTTTAATTTAATTACAATGTTAATATAATAATAATAAACTAAGACAAACTAACAACTATAAATAATACTTCTCGAAGAGCTTAAATCATATTGTGATACGATACATTATAGAGATCTGAGAGATCTTCGACGTTGTAAAGAAAATATTTTAAGACGGAAACCATAAGGTTCTTTAAACATGAAATAGTCTAACTTAGGTCACACACTATTCTATTTGTATTTCTCAAAGAAATAAAAGAGCTTCATTTTATTTTAACTTTTGAAGTTCTTTTGAATGATTAAATCATCTTGAGAATCTTTCAGAGAGCTCTATTATCTAAAAAATAAGTTATAGAAAGAGTATCTTTCGTTCGTTGCTAACAAAGCCTTATTTAGCCTTCATTATAAGTTTACCGGGCGGCAGACAGACCGGCAAATGGGCAATCGAGCACCGAGCTGCGAGCAGTGAGAATTGTGAATCGGCAACAAGCCAGCAGCATCCCAAAGATACCGAGATGAGATGAGATGGAATGGGATGGGGACCCTGCTCCTACAGTGGCAGCCTCGGAGGCAATAGAAATCATTAGCAGCAAACGGCGGCGCTATCTAATCTGCGGTTTCCAGGCGAATCCCTACCCCCCGTTCTGCCGTTGATTTAAAGCGCTGATTACTAATTTTATTAATTTTTCAACGATCTCCCAGGCAAGAGTGCTGTGCTGTTGGCCAAGAACTTATGGCCGAGGCCGAGGAGGGCCTTAGGTGCTGTTGTCGCTTTTGATTTAGTTGATGTCTTTATGAAACATTTGAAATACGACACTTTTTTATAGCGCTTTGTGATTTTTTTGTTTTCTTTTTTTTGGAAATCTGCTCAGAGAAACTGAAATTAAAAGTGATTTCATTTAACGGTAAGGCAAGGCGAGGCGCCTTTTGAAGTGGCATCGAATTTTTCTCATATAATTTGAGCGGGGGACTCCTTTTGGCATTCCAAAGTGCACGCAGAAAAAGGAGACTATATTTTAGGGAAGTATTTGGGAATACATTATAAAATGTTATGAATGTTTTAAAGTATTTAAATGGCTCCTAAATGATATATTATTTTTAAGTAGCTTTTTTCTCTGTCCAGGCAGCTTTCTTAACCCCTTGAAGGCCGGCCAAGAACGACGTTAATCAGATCTCTGAGGCGAATGACACGCACACACTCTGGCAGGAGGCCAGAGACAGCAGCTGGTAGAGTCCTGCGAATGTCCTACAAGTGGGAAAGGACCACCACTAATAGAACCAGTTGCCCATCCATTCACATTCACATCTACATCCACACATCCACTAAATATGAATCAATGTCAGTTGGAAGCGTGTGCTGGACAATGAAGCAGCTTGCCGAAGGTCCAGGCACGTCTTGCCCTCGCCCTCTCCCAGGATATCTATCGAAGGCTACCGAAAGACGGAAAGACAAATTGAATGCAAACAACAAGTCAACTAATTCCTGGAAGGAAGCCGTAGCCAAAGCCGAAGCCGAGACCCAATGAATGAATGAAAAGGAAGCCAACTGAGATGAGATCGTGTACGCAATATCAGCGGATAATTGAGCCTAATAGGATTTTAAGTGCACGCACACACACACACACACCGACCCCGGAGACCCTGCATCTATGGCCATTGTGTGGCTCTGGCTCCCACTGCGCTTCCTCCCGGGAAGCTGGCTCTTCCTCAACGAGAGCGACAGGGACGCCAAAGAGGACCTCCGGCTGCCGGCTGCGGCTGCGCACAGTGAAATCCGTTCCGCTCATTAAACGCACCGCCAACGACTGCCGAGGTTCCATATCCAGGCCTCTCTCTTTGCTCCTAGCCAAAGACCAAGACCAGTCCCGGGCCAATCCAATGTCAATTCCTACATGAGTCAGCTGACTTTGTTTTTGTTTGTGTTCGCTGGCCGAGGTAAATTGTGCGTGTTGTGGCATAAAAAATACTCTATCACAGACAGAGGAAGCCGGCAAGAGGAAAAGCAAGGTACACAGCGAGAAAAAAGCCGAGGCTATGAATATTTAAAGTTTAATTTGTAGAACAAACTTCTTGCTTGGAAGCTTTATCATCAGTTTCTCTCTTGAGTTTCAATTAGAAAATATCTCGAGTTTAATTCTCCACATATCACCGACTTTTTTCTCTCTGTGCTTCTGAGATAAACAGGAAGAATGACCTGCTGCTTAGACAGACAAAAGAAGAAGTTACAGCCTTATTGCGCGAGCGACGGCGGCTTATGACGCTTACACAGAGAACTCCGAGCTCAGAGAAGCACAGAAACAGATATAGAAACAAGGCGAGACAATTAGCGACACAATGAGATTGAGATGCAAGAGGAGACGGAGACGGGGATAGGAACAGAGACGGAGTCGGAGTCGGAGTCGGAGCCGGTCCCTCGTCCCTGGGCTTGTGTGTGTCCCAATGCGCCTTCCGGCAACGGAAGCAGACACCGGGAACCACACACACAGGCCGCAGTCAGCAGTCCATCAGCTAGATAAAGTTGTCAGCTGATCTGGGATTGCAGCAATAGTCATGGCAGCAGCAGCAACAACAGCAATATCCATTGCAAGTGCTACACACACAGAAACATTATGTATTTAAGAAGAAAAGAAATATAAATAAAAACAAAGTAATTATAGGATTAAAGCTTTTAGGCTATACATGTGTGCTAATTTATATATTAATAAGGATTTTAAATTAGAAACCCAGTTAAAATATTAATTAATTGCAAATAAAAATTCATAATTTACAAAGGATTGTGTTTATTCTCCTAAGATGAATTATATTAGTTGATAGGTGACTTAAATCATTGTTGATTTCATTCATTTCTGTTGCCAAAAATGCATTATTTTATTTACTTTTATAATATATTAATTTAAAGAATTTATCTATATTTTCTATTTTCAAAAATTTCATTACTTATTCGCTCTACAAATTACCTTAGAATCTTTCCTATTTCAAACCTAGTTTAAAGCTTAAGATTATTTTCCGTGTACCCTGTGATACTGCGGAAAAAAAGGGGGCGTGTTCCGGGTGCTATCTACGCGATTCCCGGATGATGCGGCACTTATGCCACATTCGATATTAATTGAGCCCGGCCTAGGTCCAAGCCGCGGGAATGCCTGAGTCAGGGTCGGCAAGGGAGAGACAAAGCCCCCTGAAGTTTCCAAGTTCCAGAGTCCGAGACAATGGGGGCTGGCCCAGAGATTTATAAGTGGATATTGAGAATATATGGCCGGGCGAGCGAATGCAGAAATTTCAAAAATTCCAGCCCCGAAAGAAACGAAAGACATTCAATCAACGCTGACTGCGACATGATGAACTGCCGCCAGGGAAACAAAAACACATTTTTGTGACGACGCAAGACAAAGGAAATTCCATGCGAATTTATGCAGATGATTTATGCATTAGCCCGAATTAGAAACAAAAGGATTATATTGATTAGAGCAAATCCTGGGCCGCTATATATATACACATGAGATTGCTTGATCTGCCATCAAATTGGCCGCAAATAATCGTTAAAATAGAAGTGAATTAGTTGCAGCTGCTGATGCAGAGGAGCAGAGAGGCTCCTTAGTTCCAGCAACAACTCAATTAGGTGTTGCATCGCAGGATTCAACGCTGTGGCAGGACCATAAAATTTAATGACAACGCTTAATTATAAAATCAATAAGAGAATGCCGCACACGCTCGGTTCCCTGAAGGCGGCAAAGAAGTGCCATAAGTTTGTCAATTTATACGGCGATGCGAAAAGGCCAACACACACACACACACTCAAGGCACTGCTCACAAAACACAGGAACAGCCGGCAGAAATCACGTTAAGCGCAATAAAAAGCGCGAAACATTTTAACGCATCCCGGCGATAAAGTATCTGAAAACATTGCCCCAGACAATGTCCCGACCATTCCCAGGCGCTAAGCCTCAACGCGAATTATCTTATGCTCCTACACGTATATCCCCTTTCGATTCTGTGGCTACACGGAGCCGAAAAATTTGAGTTCTTGGTGTTAAATTTTAATTTAAAATGGTTTCATAAGATGTTTGTATTACTAATTTTTTTATAGCTAGCTAAAATAATAACAGATATTAACAGTTTCCTTTTTATTTATTATTTTTATGAAGTAATTATTTAGTATATTATTATTTTTTTTAATGTAGTTTTCCAAAGCAGTTCACATTAATATTTATAGGTTCACTAAATAAGCCTGTATTCCAAATTAACTAATTATAGATAATCATGAAAGATTCCTTTTATCCCTGTTCGTTCTCAGTGTGCCTCTGAGGGCCACCCCGAAGCCTTAGCCTCAGCCTCAGCCTCATCGTCAGCCTCATCCTTAGCCCCGTCCTCAACCTCGTCCTCATATTCATCCTCATCCTCTTCCCTAACCAAACCGAATCCGATAAGTGAAAAGCAGGGAGATGATTTGATGAAATGTCTCAATTAGCCGATCATCAGCCTAATATTGCTGGCTGTCTGAAATTGCGTGTGAAAGAAGTGGAGTGCCTTGGGTTCGGTTTCCTATTTTACCGGCAGCAACAACCCCTCCATAAACTATTGGGAAAATATTTTGCCAATTCATTATAAGCGCTGTCCAAACATTATTATTGAGAATCGAATCGAAGGAAATCGAATATCAACCCCTCGGGGCGATTTCGGAAATTTCCATAAATAAATCGTAATTAAATTAAAACGCACAAAGCGCTAAGGAGAGCGAGAGCCAAGGAGGCGGGGATCCAGGACAAAGGATCAAACAATAATAAATAATGACAACTCTCGCCAGGCGAAACGAAATCAGAAACACGAAAAAGGAAAACAGAGAACCGAAACAGAAGTAGAAGTAGTAGAAGGAGCACACACAAAAAGCCAGGCAGCGGCAGGAACAGGAATATATATATATATACATATACATATTTGTATGAGGAACCAGGAGCAGCTGCCACAAGGATTCAATAGCCGGGACACACTTCCCGAGTGACCTTTTTTCGTTTTTTTTTTCCTTCTTCGTTTCTTCATTTTAGTTTAGTTTACTATAGTTTGGTTCTTGGTTTTTGGCAGGAGCCACAGTGACGCTCGCTTCCCTTTGGGGATGCGCCACGTGCTAAGTCGTTGATCCTGCCCAGAAACAGCTGCCGTCCGCACACAAAGGAGAAGAGGAGACCGTCTGGACCGGCTCCGCTCTTTTCGCCAGGACCTGCCGAAGGTTTCGGTTCTTTTTTTCGGCCTCTCCTTCCGATCGTAGCACCTGCTCCTTCCCATTCCGTGCTCCTTTATGCGCTTGTGTTTATTTTTCTTCCTCTCGTCTTATTTTATTTTATTTTGGGGCGTGCTAAGTGAGGTGCTGGAATTGTAGTCGCTTAAGCGGAGCTGCTCAATCAGAATGTCACCGCAGTTGGCCACAAATGAGCAACAGGCCAAGCCAGGCCTAATTAATGAAGGTAGCGTCGGACCACACACATACACAAACGCAGGCTTACAGACAGGTTGGCTTGGGTTTCCACCGAAAAAGAAATGAATTATTCGGGCCATGAGTCATGTGGTTAACCCCCTGGTTAAATGCTTTGACCACGTGGTAAGCTCTGGCAGCTGCTCCTGCACCTGCACCTGCCCATTAGTCCTTTCGAAAAGCCGCTTTGTAATTTGAAGGAGCTTCTCCTGCTGCTCCTCGGCTCTAACTGCACTTAACCGTTGCCCAGCTGGCAGGCATCAGTTGGAGTTTAAGGTAAGTAAAGTCCAAAGGAGTGACATGGCAAGACTAATTGGAGACAGAGTTCAGTTTGGCTTTTAAGGGTGCTTTACCCTAAATGTAGGTAATTTTTTCAAAAGATAAACGATAAACGACGAACTTTAAAAATTTGTTTTTAATAAATCTATATACAGATTAATAATATCAATACTAACTTCTATAGTTTTAATTTACTTTTCAACATGAACCACGAAAAACCTATCCCGACATTCCTACGTTTGCCAGCCTCTTTCGCCCTTTTTTCTTTTTTCTTTTTCCTTTTCTAACTTTCCCACCTCGAATTCCTTGGCAGAGATGCTGACAAATTGTCTAATAGAAATGTCAGAACGAAATCTGTCCCAGAAACGTCGTCGTCGCCCAGTCATCTTTCTATTTGCATAGCCCAGGTAACACAGGCCAAGTAAGTGGGGTTAAGACGACGTCTGCGACTGTGGGGAGCCGTGGCCAATGCCAATAAACAATAATTCCCATGACTGCCACTAAGGCGAGACGAACACGGCGACTTCCCAGACACCGCGTCGACTTCAGCAGCAGCAGAGACTAAGGTGGTCTACTAGACCCAACCAGCAACATCCAAAGAAGCAGCAGCAACAGCAGCACTAGCAGCAACATTGCCACCACCAACAGCAACAAGTCAGGCAACTACAGGTGAGAGATCTGGCTGAAGCTGGTTTTATTATACCCTTGCAGGGTATTATAATTTCAGTCAGAAGTTTGCAACGCAGTGAAGGAGACGTTTCCGACCCTATAAAGTATATATATTCTTGATCAGCATCAACAGCCGAGTCGATCTAGCCATGTCCGTCTGTCCGTCCGTCTGTCCGTCTGTCCGTCCGTCTGTCCGTCTGTCCGTTTCTACGCAAACTAGTCCCTCAGTTTTAAAGCTATCTCAATGAAACTTTGCATATAGTCTTCTATATACTCTCACTGCTATATATGTCGGAACGGGCCGGATCGGACGACTATATCATATAGCTGCCATACAAATGTTCGATAAATTTTTAGAAACAAAATTATAACTTGGCCGTTTTTCAAAATTTTTGGATCATTTTTGGGATATGGCCATTTTATATTATTCCAGAATTTTGGTAAAAATTTTATGAAAATCGGACGACTATATCTTATAGCTGCCATAGGAACGATCGGGAAATTAATAGAAAAAAAATTATAGATTCGTTGTTT
>VNKB01016106.1:0-12985 GCA_008042735.1 Drosophila leontia | reverse complement strand
GAAACATAAACGTTTGCCAAGGAATTTTATCAGCGAATGAATTAAGCTTTGGGAAGCTGACTGCAGGTAACCGTGGTTCTAAGCTTTCCTTAGACTAACTGTTCAATCGTACGATCATTGTCAATCGTGATTGGTCTTAGCCAGTTATTAGCTATTTTCGCTATGGAAAAGTTCCTATAATTTTAAGTGCGAGGGTGGGTCGAAAAGTTTTTGTAAGTGTAAGCTTAGTTGGTCACTACACTTTCTGCTCCGCCTTTTTCTCCTACTCTCACAACTGCTTGTTTTTTATTTGTGCATATTTGTGCAGAAAATGAAGAAATAATTTGAAAACACACAAACCCATGAATGCACTCAAACATGGCAGGATTTCCACTGTTGGCTTGTTGGCTGTGGTGTGAACACAATGGCGCCAAATTATTTAATACTTCAAATGTCTGTCCCCTCCCCCTGTTTTTTGGCCTGGCCAAACGATGGCAAACATTTTACAATCGGTTGGAGTCTTTGGGTGCAACACCGCACATATATAAACTGAAGGAAAGGGCGGATATCATCATTTTTGGAGCGCAATTTGGACTTGCTCTCGGCTCGAGTCCAACATTTAATGAAGCCCCATTTGGGCTGCTTTTGTCCGAGTGGAATGCAAAAATGTTTGCGCAAAAAAAAAGAGGAAAAAGAACATTATATGAATTGGGGTTTTACTTCGAATGATTTCTGTAATGTGTTGTCCTCATATGCCGCCAGCAAATTGTCTGCGGCCCAAAGTCCAAGTTGATTTCGTAGGATTCAAATGGGAAAAGAAGGAAGTTACCGCCCCTTTTCAGTCCACTGATTTGTTCCGGCAAAGTCAGCAAATTCCTGCATCATTAAGTCCCGGCGATGTGCAGCATTCAAAGTGCAACGTGCAATCGCAGCACAATTCAACTTTAACAAGCAATTAAATCGAAACAAAAACGCAGCCAGGAGCCACCCTCTCAGGGCTTTCCAGGGGAGAACTCCTAAAGGGAGAGGGTTGCAGAGAGATGGATTGCATTGACATTGATTTATTTCAACAATTACAATGAAACGTAAATTTTATAATTATTGTCCATGTAAACAACAAGCCAACTGGAGAAGGTGAGAAATGTGGAAAATTGAGAGGCCCAGAGAGAGGGAAAACTAAGCTAATTCCAGCAAAATGACAAACCGTAGTGCCAGCTGCAAAATAGAAAATGAAAAACAAAAAACCGAGCGGTAAAGAAGGGCTAAACAAAACCCCTGGCGCCTTGCCTTTGCTTGAAATAATTATTTTTCGAAAGTGAACGCACAGCCCTGCAACTCCTCCCACTGCAACCCCCTGCCAGGACGACCACCACCCCTTCAACCACGCCCCCAGTGCGCCTGCCTACATATGTCGCCTCGTTGCGATTTTAATTTTGAAATTTATGCTAACAGCAGTTTGAGAAACTCAGCCTTATCTCTCAGGGCAAACAAGTGGGGAATCACAGGACATGTCTTGGGACTTGGAAATACCCTTTAAAAATTAAATGGAAGTAATTTATTTCTTGAAATTTGTATTTCTCTGGGTTATGGTCACCCAGAAACTATAACGAATTCAAAGGTATCCTCGAAATGCCTTCTGACTTTAAGAGGTATCTAGCTAATATACCCCTTTCATTAAAGGGTACTTTGAAGTTGAAGCAGCAGGTTGCCAAGGGGTTGTCCTTATGGGGTGGCGACTGGCAATGCTACCAAGGAGTGGGTGGCAGTTGGTGGGTTAAAGCAAATGAGGCAGCCGTATGACATTATTTGTGCAGCACTTTTTGCCATTCAATTCACCACCCATCTCGATCTCGCCCTGGCTTTATTTCCTTTCGCTTCGGCCTTTTATTTTTTTGCCAACGGGCCACGACGACGAGTGGCTTCATCAATGGACCGTCGTCATCGGTGTCCTGTTCATCAGCCTCATCAACGCAAAGTAAATATTTGCATAATGTGCAGCTGTGTGTGCCGCACCCTCCCTCCCCTCCCCACCGGATCCATGTATGTGTGTAATTTGTGGGTGGCAAACGGGCGACAGCAGCACTTGGCATGTTTAATGTTTACTTTACAAAATGCAATAACAGAGACAGCCGCTGTGGCGGCAAACCAAACTGCAGGGCACCAAGCCAGGCCAAAACGGCATTTGGTTAGCCTCAAAAAATTACCACAAAAAAATGCCTAACCAAAAGCAAGACAAAAAGAACCTGGCACACATTAATTGAAAAGTCTTTAGAGTGGATAACAATATGATCAATAATTATTCAGAATCGATCTTCAAGCCGAACCCAGCTCAAAATTGAAACTCATCATCGGGAACAACGCGACGTGATGTCATGGAAGAGGTTAATCCTGTGGAGTGCCTTTTAGAGTTTTTTTCGAGTGCATCCAGCGGCGAGCGATGAATCATCATCAATGGAGCCGATGATTGAAAAATGCTTTATGGAGAATACATCTTCTAAGACAGTTTGGGATGGGATATTTGTAACCATTTGTGCCAAACAAAAAAAATAACATTAAGGGAAAATACTTTTAGGGAGAATGAATTGGGAGAATTAATATCAACAAATTGGTTTTAAATTGTAAGTATATACATTTTTTATATGTGTGCTATTTAATGTAAATTATTAGCTGACTAATAAATCTTCTAATCACTTCTTAATAGACTTATATTATCAAAAAATACTATAGTTTCCTATGTATACACTCTAGGTTATTGCACTTTCCCACAGTTACTTAATCACCAAAGACCAAATATCCATTAAGTGGATACAAATTCCCAGCGGAACTCTCTCTTTCTCGTTCTGGGTTAACCATATGTAGCACTTTTCACATTTATCAATTGCAGGCCACCTACCCGTGCAGCTGTCGCAGGATCTCTCTCGACTGTCGAGTGATTGGAAAGGAGAAGAGTGTGTCCATCAGTGGCAGTGACAAAACCATATCGAAGTGTCCTCTCAACCGGGGACATGCCTCCTTTCCGAGAGTAGGAAGGAGCAGGACTGCCAAGGGCACTTCAGGATTCGTCACGTGTGATCCAAGTTATGTAAATAGCCAAAGACGATACGGGGAAGGGTGAGTGAAATTGATAGTTTGTGAATGCTATCGACACGCTGTTGCTAATTAAAATGGATGATCGATCGGAAAGGAAATGGGGTGGCTTCGATTAAAAGGAACAAAAAACAAAACCGCCCTTGAGAACCAGTTACGGCAGAGGGTGCCAAAAGTAACGCTTGGTATTATCCTTAAGCCGGCTTACCAACACCTCTCCAAGCTCAGATCAAAACTATTCGGGTTTCTTGGAGGGAATTTCATTAGAGATATATGTATGTATGGGGAGGAGCGAGGAGAAACACGCAAATCTCTTGCGACAACATAAATAGAAACATGATTTAAGAGTTGCGGGATCAGCGTCAAAATTACAGCTGGGATTACAGCTCGGGATGCTGAGAGTTCCGACATAGCCACGGGTGGTTCTTTCAGTTTTTTAGCATCTTTTTCCGGGGGTTGTTTCATGTTGATTAGCCTTCTGCGCAGCATTGCGGAAATGGGTTGGCCTAGTGTCCCATTTCTTTATACCCAATTTTTTCTTTTTTTAGAGCGTACATCCCATAAATTATGGCACCGAATTGGGTCCGTTCCTTTGTTGCGATCCATGTAATTTGGTTTAGCACGGCCAACGCTGTCGGGGGTTCATAATCATGGAATAACAAACTGCGCAGGATAATTGTGTTTGCGTGGCAACAATGGCCAAAGGTTGATTTTTCCAGTGGGTGATCCCCCAACCAACATGAAGTATGTTTTATGCCCGGGAAATATTGAAACTTTAGCGTTTATAATTTAATACAAAGTGTGTGGGTAATGTGTTGTCGGTTAGACAGGCTTCTCTTGGGGAGGTTTTTGAAACTGAAGATAGCAATACATCGATTTTAAAACTCATTATTAGATCGTTACTGCCAATAACAGCTGCAACTTGCCACCTATTCCCACTTCCCTTTAGAAACCAGAAGTGCATTTAGATATTGAGGGGAGAACTATAAAATTAGCACGCAGCCCGACCCAAAAACTAATTGCATTAATATGTCAACATACAAACGCGACTGACTGTTGGGTCTCCCAATGGGTGGGAGTGCTAGTGTGAGTGTTCGTGCGAGTGCTTTAGTGAATCAGTGTGAGTGTTTATGAGTGTGCACGCCGCACTACTTAAGATTACACAACAACAAATTTCGAAAAAGTACTTAAAGTTTTTATTTATTTTGCGTCTCTCTCAGCTCGACACGCAAACATAAAACCCAAAAGAAGAAAAATAATAAAATTGATGAAAGCAGCGCCCAGCAGTAGAAGATGGGGGGAAAAAAACCGAAATTAATTCAGTTGCCACCCACTTGGCAGCTTGGCGCTTCCCAAAAATGTTTTCTTTTACATTTACGGAAAACTTCTGCTGCTCTGTCTCGTTTCTATTTGCATTTGCCCAGAGTGGAAATGGTTTTTACTTTTTTTTCTGGCATTTATTTTATGATTTATGCCAGATATCTAGCCAGACCGATCGCCCTATAGCGGCACATTAGCACGGTTCAGCCCCAAAAGGGCCTTTGAAGTGCTCCTCTCACTTTATATTATGCGCTGTTCTCCCTGCTTTTTTCCATCCACTCAACGACGTGCTAATTTGGCAAAATAATAAAACAACAATTAAAAATGCATTCGGGTGTCAATTGCAGTGCATTTCTTATGATTTTTCTCTGTTCAACTGGAGAGCCAACATAGGCACGAATATCTGAAATTGATGGCAAAATGCTGAAAGGTTTAATGAGGACTCAGAGTTGCATTTCATTGCGTAATCGATCACTAAGGAGCAGATGCAATTTAATGGGGGTTTTGTTAGTTTAAAAAGCTTTTAAGATGCACTTTTTCGTTTAAAATGTCGTGAGTTAGGTAAAGATTATAAAAAGTAAATGATTGGTGTAAAACTTTCTTTAAAAATGTATCAATTTATTTAAAGGGATTACATTTATTACTAACTTTTTCTCTCATTATTATTTTTACAGATTTAATGAGCTCGCAATCAAAGCTTTGGGTATAAAGTCTTCAATTTTGTGAAGTTGCCGCCAAAGCCTTGATCTGTCTGCTTAAACAGATCGAGCCGAACCAACTGATTAGGCATATCAGCTTGGAAAGGCCTCAACCAGCTGTAGAAGGGACCCCGACCCCCCAAAAAAAACACAATAAACAATGCGAATGTGGGGACTGGTCGCACCCACTCGCACGCAGTGTCCAAAAAATTTAATTTATGCGCCGGCAATTAAACATGCATCATTTACGTTCGCATCTGAACGCGAGCGACATCGACATGATTCGACGTTCAACATTCGCCGGCGCAACAGCGGAGGCGGCAACATCGACACGAGCTTGCCGCCCGGACCCCTATACACTGTAAGAAAAGGTAAACAGAAAAAAATGGAAAATATAATATACTAAATAATATGCCTGGGCAAAGGTTTTATGACTTTAATACCTTTCTTCAGGATCTGAAAAAAAAGAGAAGTTTCCATTTCAAAAAATTTTAAGAATTAGGAAAATTTGAATTTTAATATATTTAAATATTAGGAGAAAGTCTAGTTTTTTATATTTAAATACTACTTAATAATGTTTTTAGCAAAATAATAAGGCATCTGCTTACCCATGCTGTTCTTTTATTATTTTATTTTTTATAGTGTTCTATTATCTTATAAAATATTCTAGAAAGTCTCCTTTTATTTATTTATTTTAATATAAAAGTTCTTATATATTTTTACACTGCACAATCTCCATCAGTTCCCAGTATCCAAACCCATAGATCTGTCACCACTTGGCGGCGCATCGGAGGCTGGAGAAAGGGACTGGGAGTTGGGAACGAGGGCGAAATGGTGGGGTCCACATGACATCTTGGCATTGTCCATTCGCCAACGCCCCATCATTTGTCAATATTAACTTTAATTAGCAAAAATTTCATTTCTTCTGGGTTTTATTTTCTGTGCCCCGATTAACATGACACAAATAGTCAGCGATTGCAGGGAATGCGCTGCTTCTCTTTGGTATTCTAATGAATAACAATTTGTTTTATTCGATTGGGCAGCGTTTATTTCATTGTACAGATCGTTTATATTAATTTCTAAAAGAAAGGAAGTTCGTTTTTTGTGGGTGGGAAATATGTTTTTTATATACAAGTAGTTTGTGCTTTAATTAAGTAACTTGTATTCAATTATTAGTAATAAATTCTGATATAAGTGGTTTATAGGACAACGGGATAGTTGTTTATTTTATATGCCTTTCTTGCTATAATATCACTTATTCAAATAAAAATACATTTTTAATGATAAATCTTGCCCATTAAAAGCTTTTAAAAGTTTCTGAGTGCTGTAATTACGAATAATTAAAAGCATTTTTTGCTGTTGGCACTAAGAAAAGATTAAAAAAGTATATCTGAAAACTCTACATCCGAACTTCACACATGTATTTTACATCAGACTTAAACTGATGAATTTTTAATAATAAACATTACCTGAAATGCCTTTTACTTGTTGAACACCAAACCCTTCACAGGTTTCTCTACCCAGTTTTTTTCTTGGAGAAAGCAAATCAAATGTATAACCAAAGCAGCAGCCGAAGAACGTGCGAAATCTGAAATGAATTGGTAATTTATTATGCAATGTCATGGCTTTCATGTGGGCAGAAGGGAGCCGAGGATGAGGGAAAGCTGGAGGAAAGCTGGTGGGCTAATTAATGACCAAATGGATCTGGGCATGTCAGCGCTTATCGTCGGCGTCCGGTATCGACAACATTTGCCAAATTAATGCAAATCATGCAAACACCAGAAGATCCAACGGATGCCAATGAGGATGATACTCGGCCACAACGACGACGATGATGATGATGATGATGCAGTGGGCCCGGTATCAATACGGGCCTAATGAGTCAAGTGGCCAAAAAGGATTTCGTTGGGTGCGGATGCGGTTTTGTATCTGTATCTTCTGTCTGGCCGAGCGCCGAGCCGATGCCCAGCGTTTGTATAAATCCCCCAAGCCAGATAAATTGTATTTCGGTGGCATTACTGTGGCAAATGAATGAATCACATGCCTTGGCATCCGCACAGCCGACAATAACAATACCGGCCATCAACAATGTTGACAATAACTTGGGGTCAAGACAAGGCCGAGATAAGACGGAACCTGCTTTCCATATCGCAGATGAGTGGACCGCACAATGGCCACACCAAATACACAATTTCGCCATTTGCCTTTATCAATTCATCCATCATTCGGTCATGTGGTCATTCATTAATTCACGGCTAAAAGGGCGTGGACCGCGCCTGAAATGGTATTCATATATCGCTCGTTGGCTTTAATCATGTGACAATTGCGCTGGTAGACGAGATGAGATGCGTTTTTCTTATCAAAGGTTGATGAGTTTAAATTGTAATCGATTTAATGATGGAGATTTCAATATTTAGGGTAAACAAATATCCATAAATCAAAAAGATTTTACTATGCCAACAGTTTATTTTGTATGCGTACACAGAAAAAACTTTCGTTGGTTAAATATACTATTTTTGTGGGTTGAGTTACAGAAAACTACAGTCAATGTATTTTGCTGTTGGATTTTTTACTGTACGAAACTGTTGTGACAGATAATTACAGTAACCCTTACGTTCCAAATTATGTGTGTATTTTGTGGTTGCCTTTGGAGACTGTAAATTACTGTTAGATGTAGTCAAAATACTGTTCGTTTTACGTAGCTCAGTTTTTTACAGTAAAACTGTAAAATACAGCATCTCACCATTTTCGTAGGTTGGGTTGGTTACTGTAGAGCAGTCATAAGATGTAACGCGTTACGTCGTTATGCTGTAGCTTACAGTAAAATCAACCCATGATTTTGGATTGGGGCACTGTGAAATTGGTTGAATTTACTGCAGGCTTTTTTCTGTGTATGAAATATAGAAAAGAGCACTAAAATAATTTATTTATAATAATAATTCATTAAAAATAATTTATAACTTGAAATAGATTGACAAAAATTAAGACAAATGATGATCGTTTCACTTATACATATTTCAAAATCATATTTATAGAAATACTGAAAAATAAACATATTTTAGAAATTATATACATATATATATATTTATACTTGAATACTACAGGATGGTATTGTGCCTGGTTCCTCTTTACCTGTAATGTGAATGACTTTTCAAAAGAATTCTTTTTAGGTCAAAGCAAGACTTTCAGTTAACCAAATTGCATCTTGTTCAAGCCACCAGATAAAACAAAGTGGACACACTCACTGAACCCACTGAAACCGCAATATTTTTTGCGTACCCTGTGATCCCATGAAAACAGCAATCCCTGTCCCTGGCCAACAAAGTCCATTCATAAAGACAAGCAGAGTGCGACTTTGCCCTTTTGTGAAAGTGTGAAATATTTGCGAGAGATGCCCAATGAATTCTGCGGGCATGCGAGCACTTTTGCATTTTGCATTTTGTATTCCTTGGCTTTCCTGCGAAATGGCCTGACACTTGACGTGGCCGAACATGGGACAGCAGGCGGGATGGGTGTCGCTGAGTTACGCGCATCCAATGGCCATAAATAAATGCGAAATGCATTAAATGCCCCGCACACAACCACCAACAACAGCCAACAATCGGGATGAGGCAGCAACTCCAAACCAGCAACAACAATCGGCCGGAGCAAACTTCGGCTCGATTCCCGCGCATCGCACGTCTCAGTAATTAATTAAAGCATTAAGTGCTAATTTTACGACAACTCGATTTGTGCGTTGGCCCCCTTGCAATTCGCAATTTGCATGCTGCCATCTCACCATCGCCATCTCCCGACATCTCGCCATCGGAATTTGGCAGCCGCTGACAAAAAACACAGAAAAAAAAGTAATGTTAAATGTTGAGAAGGAAGCAAAAGTGTCGTCTGCCTGTCGGTGGGAATGGGAGCGTGACTCACGCTAGAAATTGATTGACATATCGTAAGGATGTGTGCGACAGCTAATTAATTGGATGTCCAGAAATTGGTTTTCTTTTCTTTGAAGTTTGTTATTAAGATTTACAGAGATAAATAGATAAAAAGGTTAAAAATATACAACATATAAATTGTTCATTTTGGTTAAGAAACTTCTGAGATTTGTATTATTTTTTAAATTAGTAATTGTACTTCATATATTTAGTATAAATGTAATCTTCCAGTTTTTAAATACTTTAAATAGTTTCCTATTTCATTTAATTAAATAATTTATCACGCTTCCATCGCCAGAGAAAATCGCTGCACCTTGACTCTTCCCCCTGAGGTTTCCTGGACAGTGTCGACTGTCAAACGTCAAGCGTGGAGTCGCCTGTCAGCCAGACAGTCGTCACATGGAGACGAAGATGCTAAGAGGAGGCTGCAGTAAGTTGGCCCATGCCAATGAGGATCTACCCAAAGGCAATAATAACACCAACAACAACCTAGACAACAGCAACAACCATTCAACTTTTCAACTGTCGC
The DNA here is from genome assembly GCA_008042735.1 of Drosophila leontia. Lineage (NCBI taxonomy): Eukaryota > Metazoa > Arthropoda > Insecta > Diptera > Drosophilidae > Drosophila > Drosophila leontia. The sequence continues at coordinate 3,449 of VNKB01016106.1, read as the reverse complement.
CAAGATTTTCATCTGGGTTTTTGGTTTTTCCTCTGGCCACTTCCCGAGTTTCCCTCTCAGCTCTTGTACATCCCCAAAATCGCCTGCAGTTGCAGTTCATATTTTCCCTGGCCTTTGTTTGCTTTGATGTTATTTTTAAAAAAGGGGCTTGCGGGGCCTCGAAGTCGAGGGGTTGAGGCAACATAAAAATGTTCATTTGTTGTTGCTGTCACAGGGAGAGGGACTCCCTTGTAATTAATCATATGCATTTGCTTTCATTAGCAAGTCAACAAGAAAAGATACTCTTTGGCGATGCTGTTTATGTTTTGTTAAAGAAAAAACTAACTTTGACATAGGAAAGTTTGGATCTGGCAAGATAGATTAGTATTAGTTGGCCAAAATATATAAAATTATAAAACGTAAACTGTATTATAAAAATTATTACTTAATTGAGGTGTAAAAGATAACTAAGTGGGCTTAAGTATGATAACTTAATCAATTAGTATTATATTTTCCTTACATCTCTTGATCACTCTTATTAATGCTTATTCTGGATAGAGACATCCACACAGACCATCGTCTTATTTTCGTTGCTGCCACAACAAATGCGAGGTATTAGTCATCGCCAAACACAATGGATTAGGCGTAGAGGGTATATAATGAGCGGGAATTTATCAGTTGACTCGTAAGCTTGTGCATTTATAGTTGGCCATTAAAGGATTACAAATGCGGTGCTCTTCTGGCCAAAGTTCTTCAATCTCTTCGTTTGCCTATCTAAGCTACTTGGCTGCCGTTGATCTGGGGGGGATTATTGTTGGTCGAGGAGGGTGAAAAAGATCGGAATCATTTGGTTGAATGATCACAGAGCCGGACAAAACCACAAAATCGGAAAAAGATTTCACAAAGGTGGCAGCCATAAATTTCGCTTTTTGCATATGCAATCCAGGTAGAGAAGCAGCCATTAAATTTGTGGCACAATTGTTCGCAAAAGTGTCTGTAATTACGGCAATGGCCATGGAAACTGTGGCAGAGGGTTGCACTCGCATTCTTGACTGCATTTCCGATTGTTCAGGATGTGCCGGGGACATGAGAGTGTTGGTAAATAATTGGTTATGGCTCTGTACAGTAGGGAAAATTCGGAAAACAAATGAAATGAAATGAAATACTTTAGAGGAGGAATGGGGGATTTTGGGAGTGGTTCGCTTTGATTTCTCAGTAGTTATCTACGCATTTCTCTCGATTCTGACGTCTGTCAGCCGCATTTTATGTGGCTCGATGTGTTCGTGAGAGTTTTCCTCAAGTACGCCTGCCTAGAAAATCACATAAATCCTTCTGTTGAAATAGAAACTCACATGAATTATGAATTTAATAAATAATAAACGGAAAGTCTTCCGAGTTTCCTTTACCTTGAATAAATTTGATGAAAAATTGAGGTGTAATAAATAATTAAAACTATAGTTTTGAATAATAAAAACGTTGGGAAATGTTCAAGTAAATATGGAAACTGAATACAAATTTCCTCATGATGTTTGACTTAATTTAAATGTAATTTTTGTTGGCCAGATTCCTCTTTCTGCTGATGTTTGATTTGTATTTCTGATTAAAATTAATAATAAAAGTTTTAACAATAAACTGAAATGTTTTCGCTTCCCCTNTAACTTAATTTAAATGTAATTTTTGTTGGCCAGATTCCTCTTTCTGCTGATGTATTTCTTATTAAAATGAATAATAAAAGTTTTAACATAAAACTGAACTGTTTTCTCTTCCCCTATAACTTTGTTTTCTTGACACTTCCTTCTTTTCAATTCCTCTCAATTGATGATTTCATTGCAGATATGCACTTCCTTATGCAAATGAATCCCAGCTCTCGGTTAATTTTCATCGCAGATCATTAATCTTAATTCCAAATATGCCATTCAAAATCTTTACGAGTATAATTTACCACAAATGCACTCCAAGCCGATCAGCACAAAACATTTCCCAGTGACATCGATGAGCAGCTACTTTGTTGGATGAGTTCTACTTAAGCTTGTTTTGCGCAATCTTTGGGTGTAAGTTATTTTGGCTCCTAAGGAATGTTAATGCTGCAAATACAACAAACATATTCCGAGTCATTAGCAGAGCTCTCTCCTCCGCGTTTCAAAGGGGGAGGGTTGGCAAACATGGCAGAAGGTGAACATCAATTTTGAAACATTTTCCTCCACGCAAGCAGCAGTCCAAATCGATGCCGAGGGGCACGCCCCCACTGGTCATATACACAGAGAAAAAAGTAAATTAAAATGGAAATTTCATTTGCAGAAATTTCAATATAACAACATTCATTCAATATAATTATTAATTGATTATTTATTGCCTGTTTGGTCTGTATATTTTTACCTTTTAAAGGCTTTGGTTTTCAATCCAAATCCAACCCAACCGGGCCCTGTGCTGATTTGTAGGTGTTGTCGTCTTCATCTCGCCCGTTTAGCTGGCCTTTCCGATTTACACTGTGGCCACACAATTATGCTCATCAACATCCGTCAGTCGTCGTCGCCTTCGTCTTCATCTTCGGCGGTGGAAAAGTGTTAAGTAATGAGTTAATCTGCAACAAGACTCGCATGATTAAGTGCTCTGGGCCTGTTCGCACTCGGGAGGAGGCGGAGGTTGGGGGTCGTGGTGCTGGATGTGGCTGTGAACTGGGAATTGGAGGTGGGACCCACAAATGGTAGGTACTATATGCCGCTGAGTGGGTCTTTAAATAGATTCGTTCTGTCCAGGCTTTGAATCGGTGGCTGTGGTATAAAAATATATATGTGAAGCACCTAGGGAATTTCACTTGACATATCTACAAATTTATTTATAAAATAAAGCTGCATTTTATTTATTAAAATAACTTCAAATAATCCCAATTTGTATATTTGATAACTTAGTTTTAGTAATGTTTCCAACCACTGTGCTAGCGTAAAACTGATAAATTATGATTGTTGCTGTGCAGACGATTTGCTCGTTGAACTGCGCTTATTATTTATCACGCAAATTGAGTTAATGCGGCCGAGATTAAGGACTAGCTGCGATCATAGGCAGCCATTGATCATTCCACCTCCAGACATCGCGGAGACGCTATCTCCGTCTCCCGGGCCCTTATCAACTTGATAAATTACGATATAGATACAATGGCAGTTCCAGTATCTATCTAGGTGAGTGAGCCAGTGACGGGGGTAACAACTGTGGTCAACGAAAAAGCACAGTAGCCCCTGACTGTGATTGACATAATTGGGCGCACCATAAAGGCGCACACACGCACACCTCATAGTTTATGATCGCCACAGACAATGATCAATTACAATGAGCAATCTGAATCATAAATATTGTCAGTTTGACGGCAGCAGAAAAAAAAGAGTACAACAGAAAATAAACAACGCTCAATGCGTTGAATTTTTCCTTTATGCCGAAACTCCAATTAAAATTGTGATTATGATGAAGCACAGCAA